>DWEE01002023.1:0-12168 GCA_018245755.1 Parelbella macleannani
GACAGAAGAGTGTAATACACTCCTACGTTTCACCAGTTACGTTTAAGTCCCATGGAATAGGTGGTGAGCCTATTGCCGTACACCGGGCACAATTTCAGACGCCGAGTCACTACTAGAAATACGAAAAATCCAATAGCACCCGACCCGGGAGTTGAACCCAGGACCTCCCGATCGGCAGTCGCGCCTGCAACCACTCACCCAACGAGGCAGTCTACTTATGATGACGACGTTACTACTTATGATGATGACGTTGTTAATGATGACGTTACTAAATTATGATATACTATTGTACATAAAAAGTTTAACAACTGCTTATTTGTATATACATCATGTAAATACGAATAACATAGATATTTTTATAATATGTAAGCGTGAATTGAAATGTTTCAATCTTTAACAGATGGTCTCCTCCATACCCAAGGTCCAGGTGCGTCCCCAGCCACTGGCAGCAAGCCTGATGCCGCCATAGTTCTTATTCTTGTCTAATGACGCCTGCAGTCTGATGGGTTTGATCAGGTCTGTAATTTTTTTTTGTTTAATAACGTACAGTACGATTAGCACAAAAACAAGAGGCGTATTCTGGCAGCCAAAAGCGATATTAACTGACGCACAAATTGTCCTGATTTCTTATAAACGTTTTGTGTTTACTGTATACCAAAATATGTAGGAGGCAATTGAGATCTTTGATCATCACTTTGATCTCTGTGGAAAGCTTCGTCATAGCGGGACGAAATGGACAAAGAGACAGAGAGAGCAAGAGACACTTTTGGAAAACTTTTGAAAAGTCACAAATAAGCCTTACCGCTGTATTCAACGAAACGGTTGAACTTAATGACACCGATGTCATGTGGTTGGACAACTCCGGCCAGCTCCTCGATGTATAGCGGATGGTTGTAGTATTCGGTAGTCTCGAAAATAAGTTCCGGGCGGGTAAGATTGACGAGACCAGCACGAACCACGATTGACACACGACTGAAAAATGTATATTGAGAATATTATTGTGACTTGTACTTGACGTCTTTCAATCCGCACTTGGTCCGGCCTGCACCTTTCACATTCTGGAAGTAGACAGGACAACGATAAAAAGGATTCATGATGGGCATGATGATGATGATGACATATTTAAGATTCGGATCTAAGTGGAAGGTTGAAATCAGACCTAACCAGGTTTATGTTAGGTAGCGTCATGAAACAAATGTGAGGTACCCATTCAAACTTCTACCCAATAGTGCTTGTCGTGTTTGGGACTGAAAATTGAGGTAAGGATAATCATCAATACACGAACTATCCAGACTTGATCCTCGCGCTTAGTATTACACCTGGGATGACTTTCAATGAAACAAATAGCTATCCACATCTGGTACATTGTTAGATTTACTGGTACAAGAAACGGCTATTAAATATGTCATACCCAGCAGTACAGTGAGCAGCTGTGAGAGCCCAGTCGTTATCAATGACAGTGGCGCCGCACGCGACGACGCCACCAACCGGGGTCACCATGCGGATAGACAGCTGGTACGGAATCTGTCCTTCATTTGCTTCCCATCCTGAGACGATACGAGAGCCTGGAACGGATAGAAAACGTGCTGTATAAGATCTATTGCCTTGAAGCATAGTTACATACATCAAGGTTGGTGGGGTTAGTCATTCTTTGTGACATGAGTCATTCTCTGTTCCAGCTCTAAGAAGCGGCTGCAACAGAGTATAAGTAAAGAGTAATTATGTGAGAAGCTCGTAAAGCAATCGGATGCATAGACAATTATCGTTATACTTGATTCATTCAGTTACGAAAAGCAAGGTTATTTTCTAGGTTATCACTGAACACTAACTCAAGTAATAGATATTTTCCAGAATTAACCTTGATTTACAATTTAACTAGGTTAGAAAGCCTCTTTAAGCTCCTTGAATCCCAGCAGAATTGAGGCTATTGACGCTATTAAATATTAATCACTTGAAGAATGAACCATTCAACTGAGTGCCGTAAAGTGTTTCTCCGGTTTTTTCTCTGATTACTGCATTATGTGTAAGTGGAGCGAAGTAGACGAAAGACATATTTTGTGTCAAGACACATATTTGTCAAGTTTGTTAGTGTATTGTTGGAATAAAAGTTTTAAATTCGGAATGCACTTACTTCTGAAGTCTTCGGGGAAGGCGAACCTGGAATCCGCGGCGACCTAAACGAAAAATATTTAAGTATCAGACATATTATGTAATAATATCTAATAACAATAATTACCTCGAATGATTGCAAACCCGACCGCCGATCGAAAGGTCCTGGGTTCAAAATTCAAATCTCGGGTCGGGTATTATTAGATTTTTCTAATTTAGAATTTCTAGTAGTGACTCGGAGTCTGGATGAGTGCCCGGTGTACGGCAATAGGCTTCCATGGGACTTAAACGTAACTAGTAATACGTGGCAGAGGGGTGTAATACACCCCGTATTACACCCCTCTGCCTATCCTTTCGGGGACTACAGGCGTGATGTTACGTTTAATAATAATATATTGAAATAACACACACACCGCCCTCTGATCTTAAACTAAGCAGAGGCAGTAACTATCACAATATCACTTTCATCACGATATTTCTTTCATTCCACCATTCCAGACAAGTGGAGGTGTCAACAGTCTAAGGTGTGCAGGTTGGCTCACGATATTTTCCATCGCTGTTATGGCAAGTGCATTTAATTTCATACAAATTTCTTAAGATAAGTTAAGTTTTAATCGTATCTGTGACGCATTTATAATTTAATCCAGCGATAATTAGATGGGATTAGCATTACATATTATGTATGTATGTATCGATAGGCATTAACGTTCTTGTTTCTGATAAGTAACTGCTTAACGTTTTTTATCTGAAAAATATCTAATATACTAACTTCCCTAATGGCCTGTTGGTTCATGACTGCTGGATCGTGGGTTCTATGTAGGTTTGATTTCCGCGAGGGTCAAATATTCAGGTGCAGATATAAATACTTTGTTGTGTGCGAGTTATAAATGATTTTAAAAATGTATCTAAAATTTTACTATTTCATTTGTAAATTATCTAAATATCATATTTTTTCTATTTTTCCCGACTGAGATTCATGTGTGTCGACCGCTGTGAGATTATCCGGCATATGTATTTGTGAATGTCTGTAATGTTTTTGAAGTTACACATTTAAGTAAAAATATTACACATTTATTTCAATTACATAATTTTAATAAACTCTTGTTAAAGTCAACTACAGATACCTCCTAATTTAATAGGTACACATGAAGAGTGTTAATGTACACTGATATCTGAGTGTGCGGTAAATAATAAACTAAGACTTAATCGTTACGGCTAGATCACTCCTGGATCCCCGAAGAGATCAGGAGCTGAGTGTAGTACACTAGTACACTCCCGCGTGCCACCAGTTACGTTTAGTGGGATCACTATGGAATATGCGGTCAGGATATTGCCGTGTAACGAGGATAAATCGACACTCCAAGCTACAACCGAGTATTACAAATCCTTGTAGTATTCCATATGGGGGTTGAACCCCGAGAATAACTTGAGACACTCCACTACTTGTTTCTTAAATTATTCTCAATATATTATCACGTAGAAAAATCCTACGTACCTGATATTGAAGTATCTACATTTCGATATCGGACGAATTTAGAAAAGGAGTTGAAATCGGGTTTCAGTTTAATACCAATTCTAATTATGTTTTGATCTCTACCATGACATCGCATCGGTCTAAAACTAGTCGTATACACGTGAGAGTTAGTCTGTAAATAATATAGATGATTCTTACAAAATGAGTGATGGTAAATAAATTTCTTCAGTTCTGATTACCAGATTTAAATTATTACAAGATTACAATTATTTGACTTCAGATCTCTGAGTCAATTATATTTATAACGCGACATTAAAAACGAGAACATATTTTGAGCACGCATTTATTCGTGGAAAAACGAAACGAAAACGAGAGATATGTATATATTTACCGCGTTCCAGGTTAAAGCCAGGACGGCCACTAGAATACCCGCAACTGACATCACTGCTGATCGACTAATTAAAGACTAAATTAAATTTCCAAGTTCACGTCCATTTTTACAAGAATTAAATGATAAACGTAAATGATTAATTGATAACAACGTAATCCCAATAATCCCGGTGTATTTATGATTATTTTATCTATAATATCATATTATTCCAATTTCAGGCCTGCAATTCTTTTGTTTTGATGTGGTTGTTTCATATTAATGATTGCTTCGGAATTTTTTTTTGCGTTTTGAAAATTATTATACAATAGTTTGCTGATGTTGTTAAGGAAAACAGCGTGACCGAATCACACACTTTGCGTCCTTGATAATGTTCTGTAAGTTATGTGACATCTGCTAATCCGCACTTCCTTTGCGTATGCGTCGTGACCTGTCTTTCATTGTGACTGCAGATCCACGCTCATCGATAGATTGATAACAATGGTTGAAGATGATTTTGGAAAGGACTTTAAAACTGTTATGCATATCTATGTAAGAATTTTTAAAGTACGGATACTTTAAAAAAAATGTTTGACATCATCGGTGTTAACACTATACATTTTTTATGTTAGCTAAAAATTATTCCCCATCTAAGCAAGTATAGACAACAAAATGCTGATCAAAGTAAATGTCGTAATTATTTACATACCTATTATTATATTGCCGCATTTCTTTTATTTGCTGTATCAAAATACATCAATGTTGACTTTTACATTTTTGAAAATCTTAATAAACGTTTGTAATTATGGAGTATTGATATTTCATTGATTTATTATACGACATCCGCCTTTAGATTCCGAATGATAGTAAGTATTTGATAGCATAAGTCAGAGCTGATTATACTACAATAATGGGCCACGCTGATGACTGATAGTGAGATTACATAATGCACTGATCGTGCCTCTCTCAGTGCACCAGACGTGGTATGGCCAATGCTAATTCGTTTTTAAATTCAACCTATAATTCAAATATATAGATACCAAATATACCGACCATTTGATGTCTCTCGACTTTCCCGCGAAAATACTATCATCATCATAATTTCAGCCAATAGTTTTTAAGTACTGAAGTTAAGCCTCCTTGAAACATGAAACCAACTCACCAAGGATGACATTTTCAAAAATAGGAGTTTATTAGACATTGTTCCCGATATAAACAGATAAATAAAATTTAATGGACAGACCACAGCATAAAGTATTGATCATTTTTAGGCCAATAAGCATTTTTTCCATAAACGACGGATAGAATATTATATTTGCTACGTAAAAAAATATTTATTTAAAAAAATCTTTGCGATAATTTTTAAAAACTAATTATTTATGTGTGCACTATAAGCATGCTAATTCGCTAATTGAAACAGGGCCACCTGTTGTTCAGTAGCTAAAACTAACAAATATTTATATTTTAATAACACAACATTATGGTGTAGTGCCATCAATTGTTTACGAAATTCACCTGTGACTATGTAGCTTGAGAACATTATAAAGATCTCATAGGTGTGTATGTTTTCTCACGGTGTTTTTCTTTACAGCTTTTTTATCAGTTTTAACAGATAATTAACAGTCATCGTCGTCAGCCTCTAGATTTTCAGTGCTGGACATAGGCCTCTCCTAATCGGCGCCACTCCTTCCGGTTTTGAGCTTTCCGAATCCAGCAGCCTCCCCCTGTCCTCCTCAGGTCGTCAGACCATCTGGTAAGAGGACGACCTACGCTCCTCTTGCCGAGACGTGTCATACTAATACTTATACCACAAATATCATATTGAAATAATAAATTTTTATCATTTTGCTAATTGTTAGGGGACGAATTATGAAGTCAGGACAGATGACAGGTAGAATCGTCACATAACATTAAAACGATTGTAATAAGATAATAGTAATTACTAAATTGGGTGTACAAAAATAGCAGGTCATTCTAAGCATATTTATGTTACACAAAAATAGCTAAGCCCACTTCCGTCTTAAGTAATATCAGCTACATTTATCGATACAGATTAGAGCAATAACATCATTATCAAATATTGAATAAGCTTATGTTGCATTAAAAACCGGATGAACAGATTAATTATGTTCTATAATATGTTGAGTTGCGACCAACTGAAGTTAATGGAACTATTTTTATTACAATACACACATCCATACATATCTCTACACTAGGTCCCTTAGGGGGTATATACATATTTCTGCCTATAATATAATATTATTGTTGCCCTTATTTTTTACAACATTATTTATTTTTCTTGCCTACAATAATTATTATTAAATAAACAAGTTCGAACACAACACATGCAGTGGTAACTTGTAATTAAGCCAACATTTAGTTTTAAATATTATGTTTGTAATATGTCCAAGTGATATGAATGTCTTGTTGGTTATCCTTAACAAATAAATGAGTAAATAAATTACGAAAAGATGTATTTTATTGCACGTTAAAATATAGATTATAAAATATACTTGAATTTCAAGAAAAAGTTTATTAGAGACGGTTGCATTGATCAAGTAGAAATGTATTTCAGACAATTTATCTGTATAGAGGGAAAACTATTCAACGAGAGGAAAGGATTCGCAAAAATTAGGCGATGAAAATAAGGAAGTACAAGAACAGGAATAACAAACACATAAACTATATGTGTACCTAACTGTGCTCCCAATTAAATTCGCCTGAGTGTATGACATTTTATGTGTTTGAAGGTTTTTTGTACGGACACCTAAAATTTTTTCCATAATAAAAATATTCTTTCATTATATATGTACCGGATTAACTCACGCACGTTTTTCGGGAAGGCCCAAATAGTTTCGGACTTATACCATGTCCTTCATCATGAGCTCCCGCCGTTTGCAGTGAGATGCCGCCGGAGATAGATAAAGGTGTTTACTTAGAAAATACATCGATGTTTTTTTCGCTGCAATCCATCAAGGCTATACATCTACATTTTCCGATACATCGGATAGAAACATCTGTGGTCAGCCCCTCCTAAACCCATACAAACCACAATATAAAAATATTCTCTAACTCTTACAACAGCACTTTCTATACCTGCAAGTCTGTTGAATGGATTGATGTTCAAGAAAGAAATCAAACGACGAATTTTTTTTTAAATCGCGTAATATGAAATCCAATATTTTCCTCAAGCGGCTGACAGTACATAACTTGCTCTCGCAAGGACTCGCAACTTGAAACAGGTACATGTCATTACAAGTAACATGTATGTACATGTCAATAACTGGTTATTATTGTTTCAATGTTTTCGGAAAATAAATAGATGCATCGACTAAATTAACAGCTTTTGATACATTGTATTAATTCGATGCATCCTACTATAAACATCGATTGTATTCGATGCATTGAGGTAAGTCGAATATCCCTAGAGATAGGTAGTCAGTCGGAGACTGATTATATCCGCCGTGTCAGTCTCCGACTGTTTCCGCTGCGACTTCGCTGAAATCACATAATATAAAATAAATTTATTTTTAATTATAATACAATACCTAAAAAACATGTTTATCGAAGTACGGATTAAGTACGAATTGTACTCGTATAACATTAGTAAATGTGTTATTTTACTTTGGCTGAACACTTAGATTCTAGGTTAAAAAACCGTCAGTACTACGACAGACAAATATGTCATTTACATTGACATGACATTTCGATGTCTTATTGTTAATTTTCCTGCGTATTTTTTCCGTTTGTAACCGAATTCGAGCGACGTGGTTTAAATTTCCTACATCAACATTTCTTTGTTTGGTTTTTATAAGTATAATTTTGATTCAAAATGCCTGTGTGGCCTGAAGTGACGACCGCGAAAAGCGAAAACCGACATGAAATAAAGTTGGCGGGAGCGGCAATTTCTAAGCGTATTTCGGAGGAAGGTTTGGATAGAACTTTGTTTCAATTGACCAGTATTAACCTTCTGAATATAAGCGATACTTGCCTTTCATCTGTTCCTGATGATATAAAAGGTTTAGTAAACTTACAATCTTTACTTTTGTACGGAAACAAACTCGGTCAGTTCAACGAAAATATAACCTTACTGCCGAAATTAAAGGTGCTTGATTTGTCTCGTAATCAGCTCACAGCTATACCAGACAGCCTGAATAACATGAAAGAGCTGACTAGTATAAATTTCAGCTCGAATCAAATAGAAACAATGCCAAAAATTGGTGATATGCCTAACTTGATAATAATTGATGTATCAAACAATAAATTATCCAGTTTCTTGGATATGGAGAACGCCAACGTGCCTCACCTCACGGATTTGAAGTTAAAAGGCAATGCCATAGATTCAATTCCCAGCTATTTATTCCGGGCTGTTCCATCTCTCAAGAGTTTCGATATGGGTGACAATCAGCTGAAAACGGTTCCTGGGGAGTTAGCCGCAATGTCAAAACTAAAAGGTATGTATGTAATAACACATACAACCTGAACAACTTGTACGAAAATATTACTGAAGATTTAAAAAATAACTGCTTTTGACCATGGGTACTTAGTGTTTTTTTATCTGTCCTTCAAAATAACTTAATTCATTGGTAAAGAATGTTATGCAGTACAGAGTTTACCTTTTGTTAAATCAATTTATTCAACCAATTTAAAGGATAAATAAACAGAGCTCATATTGTATAATTTAAGTTGTTTTAACTAACAAACAAGGTAGTATAGCTACAAATAACTAACTAAAATTTCTTATCATGCATAAAATGGGTGGGGTCACATGAAAGAGATTTAACAATTCATACATTTCTTAAATGCAGTATTGCATCATTTTAATATGCAATATGATGCAATAAAATGACTCATGTTAATATTTGCATGTTGTATGTAAAATTGATGATATGAATAAAAACAATGCACATTTATCACATCACATTATTTTCAATAATAACTTTATAATAATCTATTATATTATAAATGTAATTATTTATACTACATTTCTAACTTTGGTGTGCACATTATGGACATTATAAAATAAACATAACATCACATGTATACTCTGTGAAGGGGTAGGCATGTAGTATACTCCCACATTTAGCAAGTTACATTTATGTCCCATGCAATAGGTGGTGAGCCCATTTCCACACACCAAGCTCAGATACATACTCCGAGTCACTACTAGAAATTTTAAATTAGACAAATCTAATAGCACCCAACTCGAGATTTGAACCTAGGAGCTCCTATTTGGCAATCACATATGCAATCACATGATCACCAAGGATTATAAAATGTTTACATTTATGAATGTCACTAATTATTTTGCCTGAACTCACTTTTAACATGTGTAACATTTTGACATCCCACTTTTGGGACAGGCATCTTTTCATATCAAAGCAGATTTTCTGTATTAAACACTATAAAATGTCCAAACACTAAAAAAGAAACTTCTTTTTTAACCAATTTATCTATTTCAGAACTAAATCTCAAAGAGAATAAGCTATCAGACAAGCGTTTAATGAAACTTGTGGATCAGTGTCGTACTAAACAAGTCTTGGACTACATCAGGGACCATTGTGCCACATCCGAGCAGAGCCAGCCCACTGGTAAGAAGGGCAAGAAAGGTGCAAAGAAGCAAGAAGAACAGCCACCAGATGACACAATCTGTGATCTTTGCCACTCAATCAAAGTACTGCATGTTGAGGATGATGTTCTCAAGATTAAAATAGTTGAATCCGAAGTGGGAAGTGTCCGTCCTTTCATTGTGTGCTGTGTTATTGATGAGTTGAATTTCACAGATGGCTTGTTCAAGAAGTTTATTCAAATGCAAACAAAACTGCATGACTCTGTGTGTGATAAACGAAATGTTGCCACAATTGCCACACATGACTTGAGAAAAATTGTACCAGGTGAGAATTATAAAATAGGAATAACATTTTGTTGATGTATGTTCTTTTTCCACCCTAAACTATGGGGAAATAGGGTGTACTTCATGCTCAATGACACTCTTTGCCCAGTCAAGCCTGGCTGATGAAAAGAACATGTGATAGGTCCATCATGCATTCTAATATAAATATACATCGTTCTCTCTCACTGCTAGATAAAACTTATCTAAATGAAGAATATGCATAATGTGAGAATAAAATGATTGTTAATAAACTTCTTTAGTTGTTGCAAAGAAATACTTAGGGTAGCCACAAGTGTTATAGTGTAAATACATAAGTATCAGCAATAGAGAAGAGTACAAAATCATTTGTCATTTTAAATTAAAACCTAGCAAAAATTATTGGTAATGTATTGTTAAACATTGTTCCAGTGTCTCCCTGTTGGTCAATTAAAAAAAGCAACTTTAAATTATTGTTATTGATACATATATATTTCTAGAGAGTAATTTAACTTTCTTCCCTCAGGTGACCTCACCTACACAGCAAAGAGCCCGTCTCAGCTAGTTTTGACGCCACTCACAAGGTCAAAGGCCTTCACTGGTGAGCAGCTTTTCCAGCAGTTGGTAATGGAAGCAGAAGCACTCAGGAAAGAGAAGAAGAGAAATGTTTATTCAGGAATACATAAGTAATATACTTTCTCTATATACATCTCACCTTACATCTATGAAAAAAATATCTACTTTAATTATGTTATATGTATTTGTGTGTGTAAGTCCAAGAGCGTTCTTGCGCGGGTGCGCCCGTGTGTGCGTGTGTGCGTATGTGAGTGTATGAAAGTGTGCTTACAAACATGATTGTACTCTTTTTTGTGTCATTCTTTTTATGCTGTCTGCCACACTTAAACTTAGCAGAGAAAACATTGGTGCTTTGAAAGAGAACAATTAAAGGAGCCTGCCTCAATATAGCTAAACTAAGGAGTGCAAGTCTTTCCAGTTTCAATGATATGGCTGTTTTCAGATACTTATATCTGCTGGAAGGCAAACCGAAGTATCCATGTTTAGAAGACGCCAACGGTAAAGTGATTAGCTTCCCACCTATCACAAACTCTGATGATACAAAGGTATGATATGAATATACTAAGTGAATTATATGTATATTGATCCAAATTATCACATCAATAAGTTTACCTACCCATACTTGGTTAGTTTGGCCTATGTTGATCTTAAAATCTTCCCTCGTAAAAGGAGACCAGTGTTTGAAAGTGAAGTGATGAAGTATGTTGGAGTAAGCACAGAATATGGCCAAATGAGCTCGCTGACTCAGAATTTGGCAACCCAGTGATAACCCAGTGATCCATTTGCAGTTTTCCCTGTACTCACACTTCTTTTAATATTAGTAGTGTACCTATCATCCGTGCCAAAGCACATTCATGATAAACAAATCATCCACTGGGTCATATTCCTGTGCTTCACAATTTATTAATTTCCCTTGAAGTATTGCAGCCAAAAAATTTCTTTTCCAGATGTCTAGTGAAAGTAAATCCATGTTGGTGGAGGTGACCTCTCATGCTTCACTGGGCTCCTGCAAGATGGTGATGGACAAGCTGCTTCAGGAGTGCCTAATGCTGGGGATTGGAGATGATCCTGAGAATACTGATTACCACACACTCACTGTTCAACAGGTAGATTATATAATTAATCAAAATAATTTGAATTCTAAATGTTGGGTGCTAATGCTAAGAGAAAGAAGAAGAGAGGGAGAGGAAAGACAGGTTTAGCAGACAATTAGATGTTTCTTGGTTGATATATAGTTCTTGAATTACAGTTTTTTATCTATGAAATATTGGTAAAGAATATTACCTTACTATAGTACTGGCTGGTGGCAGCCCAGGAAGATAAAAAAATCGTAAAATAGCAAACAGATTGACAGTGTAACATTATCATATACATTAGTATTAATAATTTTTTCTTTGCAGGTAAAAATTGTGGATACTGAGGGTAATCTGAAAAGTGTCTACCCGTCTCGCTCTGACTGCACATTCGAAGGCACAAACATCAAAGTGTACAGACTGCCAAAGAAATAAATCATAATATGTTTAATTACTTTGTTTATTTGTAAAGCTATGTATTTTTACCACTGATTAAATATTAAGTAGAAATGACGGGAAATTGATGTTTTTATGCTAGTTTAGGATGATTCAACGGTATGAACCTTTGTGTCCTTACATTTTAATATCATAGAGATGCCTACTTGAGGAGAAAGATAGGATTTTTACCTATTTAAATCAAAAAGCATCACCATGTTTCTTATGACCTTGGTTCCATGATTTTTCTTTGCTGTAGGACCAT
>DWEE01002024.1:0-12168 GCA_018245755.1 Parelbella macleannani
GTAGGAGTGAGTGAAACCAGTTCTGTATGACGATTCACTTGCATTGTCTGAAGTAACGCAAGTATCTGAAAATGTTAGTTATCGCAACCTTGCCACTCACAATGCTAGAGACAATGAAGGCCAGGGAAACAATTCTACAGCACAGATGCATTATGAGATATTATAGCTTAACATTCACCGACCGCGTTCTTAGGTAATACAGATTTTTTTAACCATTTTATTGTTGCACTGTTGGATACGAGTTTTCTCTCGGGAAAAGAGAGTTAGTCTCAGAAAAAACGCGTCAGATCTGTACAGATATTTGAACAATCCTCTCAGTCTTCCCGTAACGGACCTAACTCACTGATACAGTAATGAGGATTAATTATTATAACAACGATTTGTTTGTTGTAACTCTGTCTCACAGCAAAACAATTTCGCACAAATACGCACATACTTAGACTTAGTATTACCTAGATTTCAAATTATAGCGGTTTTTATTACAATATTTTATACAGTCCAGTAAGTATTTTATCTTCCAAATATTAGGATATTATTCTTAACAAAGTAAGTTTTAAACGTAGTTACAACAAAAGGTTTGAAGTGATATTGCATTGAAGCGTTTGGAGTGATTAAAGTGATATAAACTGAGGGATATTTGTAGAGATACAGTCTAACTAGCCAGTAACTCAGTGCTTGTCGGCCCTGACCGCCAAACTGAAAGTTTTCAATCCCCACCCAGGACAAAATATTTGTGTGATGAGTACGAGTGTTTGTTTAGTGTTTGGACTCCGTATGTAAAACTATCTGTATAGGTACGTATTTAGATACTTCAATAGCTGCCTGCTTACGCATTAAAGGCTTTAGTTTGGGGTCGGATGACCGTCTGTCAGTTGTCGCAAAAGGTCATTATTATTCTTATTAAAAAAATTATAACAGTATTCATACTTATATAGTAAAACTGCAAAAAAACTGTTTACATGGTTTTCCATCGATTAGTTTTTCCTATCTAATATCCCCTAAGTAATATTCTTATTTGCATTGTATCCAATATATTCCACATTGTTGATGCCTTCCTAACATATAAATATGAATGTCTACTTATTTGTGTCTTATTAAGGTAATTTAAAAACAATCAACTAGGAAATGTGCGCGAGTGAACGGACGAACGTTGCGTGTTTGATTAAATCACGCGGCAATTTATGTGTAAGTAGGTAATTGAACGCAGAAACGGTTAAATTCCTCTTTACACGTTAATTTTTTATTGTAAATTGGACACCACGCAATCAAACACTCGGATTACTATGCTACTGTGTGTCCGTAACTTCCGACTTGCATCACATTTCTATAATCAATTTTAAAAAGACAGATTGAAAATGCCTGTTTCGTTTTTTTAATTGGTGAAACCAAGTTTGCGTCTACATACGAAGGAGGTACCTACGTCCCAAATTTTCGATCCCTTTATCCTCTCTACTCATACTTAATCATTTCTACACTTAATAATGCATTAATTGCACGTTTAATATACATATTAATTTCTCTCCAAAACAATATCCTTGGAATCTTTCCATCAATTTTTAGGAACGTTGATATCATGTACTTTGCAAAAACTTTTAACTATTTTTCCTCTGGTAAACGATTAAAAGTGCGTAATATAGCAATGTTAGAGATGATATATATAACCTAAGGTTACAAACGCACGCCTGTTTCAAATTTACCCGCCGTGTTATAATCTCATACAATGTATGAAGTCGAAATATTGACACAGCACATTGTATCGTATATTTCATACAGTGGATTGTATTGTCGTATCATACTGTAATACTAGACCTACAAGTGTTCAATAATTATAAATGTGATACGAAATATCCTTTAAAATAATAATAATAAACGACCCATTTATCATTCCACTGTTGGAATATGGGTCTCCTCTCATATTGAGAGGGTTAAGCTCATAGTCCGCCACGTTTCCCAAGTGCGGGTTGGCAGACTTCACCCACCTTAGAAATTTTTTATTAAATCTGTAAATATTTTTTCGAATTCAAACGGTGCAGCTTGTAATTTACATTTACGATAGGTACTCTCTTTATAGATAAAGAAATAAAATTTGGATAAATATTTTCGTTTTATTTTATGTAATTGGAGAATATTAACCTTGCATCTTAATATGTATCATAACCACACTATTAAAATCTTCCAATGTTTAAACGTAAAAGTTGTGGAGACATTGCTGATCGTCAAATGTTTTGAATTACCACCGTAAAGAAGATAATAAACAAAATGTTCACCGCCACTGAAAATTTAATTTCTGAAATTAAATATTTCTACTTTAGTGTAGGATTCGAAAAAAACTGACGAAAATAGTATCTTATTAGTATAAGGAGATTAAGCTGTCGACAATGTTTTGAAATAAACGCATTATTAATTACTTGATGTCGAAACAATATATTGATAATACAGACAAAATCGCCTTATCGACAGTATTTGATGTTCCTAACAGTAAAAATGTTACTAGTGCTGAAAACATGACAAAACCATTTTAGGTATCAGTTAAATTTACATGTATTAATTACTGTAATAAAATTCAATAACTACTAAATATAATTGTGTTATTATAATTAAGTACATTTTCTTTTATACAGACATTTTTATTTTATTTTGTTATTCAATTTTATATTGCTGACATTTTGTTCTGTCCTATCTAGTAACTAGCAACACAGATCAGTCCAATCAAATTTCAGAATCAGTCCCCTCATATTTCAAGTGTGAAATTAGAAATATTTTTTACAAAATTGTGTGAAATTTTAAAATGTATACAGTCTCTAAAGGTCCCAGCAAGATTGTCGCAAAAACACGAAGAGGTACGCGTTTTTGGGTGATATATGATGGTGCTTGTTACCTTTACTCCGTAACCTGGATGCGATCATAAGACCCGAATATTTTGTTTTGCAGGTCTCTCACAAAATTTGGAAAGGTTGGATAGCCGGAAAGACCATAATAGAAAGTCTTCGGACTCCGATAATGGCGAAATTATTAAGTGAGTTGAAAGAAAATTACGAAATATTGCACGATCAATTTAAAAAAATATTTCATCACTGATTTTACATAACCTAGGGCCGAACACTTAATATTGTTTAAATTAAAAAAATCCTATGAAACACATGTAACTTGGCTGTTTTTACATAAAAAATATCATTAAAAAGTCTTATAGAATTTGCGTCTATAAATTATAGTTTTTGAAATTCCAGTATGCCCAGGCCAGTGTTCCATTCCAGTGGCAAAAAGACAGTGCATCAAAGAATACAACACCATGTGATCACTCCACAACACGAAGAAATTATTAGATATATAAGTGAAAGTGAGTATATAATAACCATATAATTCATAGAAATCTTTCCTGTATAATTAATATAATTTTAACTTTAGTGTAAATTGAAATATAAGACAAAAATTAGGTTTTAATAATTAGACGTCTAACGTTCTTATAAATAAACATGTCATTCTTGAATTATTAACATACTTAAGTATTGCATGTGTTGCCTAAAGCAAATGTAACCACAAGAATTGACCATCAATAAATTTGTGTTTCTAATATGATTTTTATATTGTTTCTTGCTAGAATGAAATTTAAACTAACAAATCTACTAACTTCACTTGAACCGATCAGATTTAACACACACAGATTATCTTTGTCCATAGAGAACATTTATAAATTATATTCAATTAAATTAATTGCATTGATTCAACCAGTGCTGAACACATTGACCGATAACTCAGCAAAAAATCTGCAGCAGATAATAGTTATGAGTCAAATGTCATATGTGTACAATGTGCAGGAATCAAAATAATGACTTTAATTTCTGAGAAAGTGAATAAATGTATATAATTAAAGTTTTGACATTTATTTTTATGTCATCACATGAGACCTCTTTTGGTGTAGATGGAAAACACCAGTGTCAAAAATATCTATCCAGCCATACCTAATATAATTATCCTGTAATCATTACTGTTTTCATACACACACTCATTTCGTAGATTTATGACAAATGAGAAATTAGAGTAGAACATAGACAACAAGATTACCTTAAACTCCAATACTGGTAACCCATAACATTCAAAATGTGTTGGAATGTGAAATGACACAATTAAAAAAATTCAAACATTATGAAATGATTTTATACACCCATGTACAATTCTAATATTTCTCATTATATTCTCTTTCAGCTTGGACACAAACAGCTAATGGTGATAGCGAGCCATCCACACCTACGAGTACAATTGGTAACAATTTTTTCTTAATCTCAAGCTAATCATTGTATTATAGCTTAAATATTATAGTTGCTATAGGATATCAAGAACTTCACATGTAAAAATTAGTTAACCTATCCATACTCAGTCCTGTTTTTAACTTGTTCATGATATCTTTGGAATGGTATGGAATATAGTCTGTGATGATAGTCGATAGTCCATCAATTAATAATCAAAATTCTTGTCAATTATTGAATAATGTTATTATTATTAGCTGTTTTATTATTTTCCTGGTTGACATGGGTCTCCTCTCAGAATAATAGACATTAAGGCTGTACTCTGTCCTTATAATTTTAGTAATATACATATAAGGTTCTAATAAAATTTTGAGTGCTAAAGGTTAAGACTTAAGTCTAGTCTTCTAGTCTAATAATGTGATTTATCAATAAGGAAATACAATCAATCATATTATCCGTGATAATATTGCATAATGTAGTATGCACATGTGAGTACTATCATGTCTGATACTTATGAAATATACTGAATATTAATTTGCCCTTCAACTACTTAAATTATTGTTCTCTGATAAATTTACACGTCGTTTAAAAAACTTTGTCTTAAGTGATCTTTATGTTAAAACAAATAGATGTTCACAAACTTAGAAAACATATCCACTTAAGATATGTATAAAGTTATTTAACAGACCGGGAATAGAACCTGCAATCCTCTATAACTATATAATAAATCAGCATATAAAATAATAAGAAAACAATTGTACTACCCCTACACTTTTCATATTTACTACATTAGCCCGCTTAGATTATTATTTTTAGCTAGTCTTTATATATTGTAGGCAGTTATTGTCTATTTATAGCGAGTTCAAGGTAATGGCACGTGTCGTAGTTGTGACGTAAGATATATGTAAATATATAGGTGTGTGAAAGAACAGAATTGTATTGTGCAATTTCATTTCAAAATATATGGCACTGAATCAATATTTTTAACTTGTACTGATAGATGAAAAATTCTGATAGACAACCCGCATTCTGGGACGAGGCCCACATTGCAGCAGTGGGATGATACAAAAATGAAAAAAACTGATAGAATCTGGTAACACTAACATTGAAAGTGTCTCTGTCATTAGGCATAATTATTATGGCATTATACAAACCATTCTTCTTTATGTACACCTGTTGTTTCCTTCCATCTGGTTGTATGCACTGAAAAGTTATAAAAAAGATAGATAAATGGTACTCACCGTAGTACATAGCACACCTGAATTCCATTTTTCTACTTTAATCCCCTATGAAATAGAGTACAATTACTTTTTTGGCAGAGTGAAAGCCGTTTTCATGTAGAGAAACATGCCAGAAAATAGGAATTTAAATTGGAATCTGCAAACATTCAGATATCTTGATTTATATTACTTCAAATTAGTATCTTTTTTCTTTTCTTCAAATCTTTTTTTCCAATTCTATTTAAAACTTCTTATCAGTATAATGTTAATACACACATCCAATTATGATAAGTAATTATCATGTAGGTATGTTAACGGGGCAATGAAACTGTCTTCACTAATATTTCTTTTTATAACTTTAATGAATTGTTAAGAAACATTGATTATCTTGTGACATCATTTCACAACCTAAAGTAGATCTATAGGCTATGTACTATAGTAAACAGACATCTGATAAACTACATACGTACATATAATTATAAAGTAATATTAATAACTTTTTGTTCATCCACACACAGAACAAATATATGTACATTAACAAGACTCATTAAACAAATATTTGTGCTGTGTGGGAAGCAAACTCACAACTCCCAAGTTGAACAGACACTTGCATTAACCATTGGACCAATGGCCAGTAATTTATTACTACTAATAATAATAATGAAACTATTTCCTCGACATAACAGGTTCAGGTAGTTCATCACCAGCTCCACCGCTCAGCCTCTACTACCAAGATGATGCACCGAGCCCAATTCTCAATGACTTCAAACCGTTCGACTTGGAAACATGGTGGGGCAAACGTTTGTTCCAGAACATCACCAACTCCCTCTAAGAAACCAAATCACAGTGACAAATATTGGGAACACGAAATTTTACGGTAGCGTAAGTCACAATCAATTGCAGTTTACTAAATTGATGAATTTGTAAGATTATAATGAATACATTATTTTGGAAAACAAAAAAATTAGTATCCTATGTTATTGGCAATAATAGTAATAATTAGTGATCTAAGTACCTATTTATAGAAAGTAATATTATATATTATGTAATTTAGGAGGTCATATATTTTTATATATACAAAATTATGGCTGGTAATTAAAACTTCAGTGGCTGCGTACATAATACATGTTTAAAAAATGTTGAAATTTAGTAACCTACAGTTGATTGTGGATCTCAGTAGATTACACCTTTATCATAAAGTAAGAAAAGATTTCCAAAGCTCAATAAATATATCTTTTGCGATTAGTAATATTGTCGCGTCCAAATAATATTCTCTAAGAATGTCTTGTTGAGTGAATGTTTTTTTTAACCTGAAAATTAATTTGCAATTTACATTGAGTCAAATATATACAAGTATATTTGTAAATGTTTTATTTAGAACAAAACAATACCAAAGAATAATAACACAAGTAAGATTTATTCACATTTTAAAAATGAAAATAATAATGTTATGAAATTGTTACAGACAGACTATTTTATTTTATGTTGTCATTTTACATGAAATATATTTTGGATCACAGTAGTAAAACATATTATGTTAATGAATATGGATATAAGGGAATGATACAGTGCTTTATGAATATCATCATTCCACACTGAAAATGGAAGACTAGCCTTTAACAACGCCAAATAAACTTATCGAAGTGCCTCAATATACAACATATTAATGCTATGAAAATTATAATATTTACTGTGGTCGGAGCAATGTGGCTGCATATTGGTTATTCCTATATTGATAAATGATGTCTTACTTATTCACAATAAAGTTAAGACAAATGGCAGCTTTAAATGTACATCATCAATGTTGTTAATATATAATGCAATAATCTTGAATAGGAGAGTATGGTATGATCTGTACTGTTCAATATTCATCGTCCTTTAGTACTGTAAGCATATAATATTATACAAATTTCATATAACGTTATTATTGTGTTGCTGTCCAAATCAATTCCACACTGTTTCAACTGCTTTTGTGGTAGCAAGTACAGGTCAGATCCATGCATCATTTATGAACTTCACCTCTTGCATGTCAAATGATTTGACAGTTGTATAATTGTTTGGATAAATATTGATGGACTTGTCTACTAGAGATTCAGCTTACATTTGTTATATAACAAATTGTCACAAGCATCGGAGAACACAACACATTATTTACAAATGTTTGTTATATATAGTTGTTACGTCAGTGTTGAAATAATGGCTTTTTATCAATCAATTGTTGACATAGTTGTTATACTATTTTTAATCAGTAAATTGTTATTGTGTTTTCTCGGCTTCTAATGCTCGAAGCGGAATAAAGTCTTCCATAACATTTTAATTGAATGATGTGTACAAATCTTTCAAATATTGTTATTTTTTTCTGTTTACAAACTTATGTATCTGTTTTTTGACCGAATTTCTCAATGGCTGTTGTTTTCTTTCATTTTGTGCAGTCGGCAGAATAATATCCGTTGATGCACACGTATATCGCTTGTTATGTAAATATGCCTGTATGCAGTGTATATTGAATTATGCAGGGATAGTATTCTGCTCGCTGCGTCCGTCGAAATCTAGTTTCGTGCATAAATGCTATGTAAGCATTACGCAGACAATGCACACAATGTAGTTATAGATTTTAAACCTTTTAGATGGTATATTTGAGTCGTAGTAGTGATGATATCTGGAGGTAGAATATTTTTAGACTGATTTAGTTATTAAAGTTATGCTTTTTGTTGTAGTTAAATAAACCATCTGACAAAGTTTTTGTTTCGTTTTATTGCAACACATTATGTACCTAGACACTAGATGTAATATTGAGTTATTTAGATGTATCAGAGAAGAATTAGTTTCCCCGTTGATACCAGATAAAAATTGTGTCATGTACATTTACATCATGTATTAGATGGGGCCTAGAATTTGAATAGTTGTTTATTTTTCTAGTCATAAGATCAGGCCCGTTGATGTTTGAGTTCCTTTGCCTGTTTTCATTAAAATTTATGAATAGAATAGTCGAATACGTCAGATTCTTCAAATATGACATTTAAACGCATAAAACGTATGTTCCATACCTAACTATAGGAAAAAGATTAGATATAGTTACTCGTATTTTGTGTACAGACCAACGGGTGCTAACACTTATTAAGTATACATAAATGCAGAATTCTACCATAAACACCTCTATATACAAAAAAGACTGTAAAGACTTCAAAACGGATAAGGTAAGTTACATACACATGTTCATTTGTAGTAAAACGTATTAATTGATTTTACGTCTACATCTGAGTATGGAGGGTAGAGGTGAGGAATCTGATATGGAGGAGTGCTTGAAAAAGTGTCTAGCGGTACACTGAAAATAGAGTTTCTAGTGCCCACCAGAATAGCGCTGGCGTATGAAAAACTGCGATATGAATTCAACTGTTGTATAGCGAGTGAATTGTACGAGCTCAAACATTAAAATCTTCTCACTGCTATTATCTTGTTAATATTTAATGCCAGTGAAGTGTTTCAACATTCATTGTAAAACAAACATTTTTTACGAATCGTTTAATTATTTTCCGACCATACACAATTTAAAAAGTACGCCAAATCTACGCTGAAATTCATCGCTCCTTGTTTGTTTCTCTATCTTAGTCTAATTACGTGTGCAGCTTTCTTTAAAATTTATCCTGTGATAGGTATCGCAGCGACATTGTACGTGTTTTGGGACACTTTTTCATACACTTAGACAATTACTTCTACCCTTCATACATCTTAGGTAGCCATTAATGGGATTCCTAAAGCCAACTATAATAACAGATATTTACGCAAGTTTAAATCTTTTAATGTCTATGGGTCATTTTGGGTGGCTTGATAAAAAAATGGCGGTAAAATAAACAAAAGCGGTTTTTGAATTTGGTTGCTATTTACAATTTTCTTTTATCGATTTTTATAGTCGATTAACAGTGCTAAGAATAGTTTCTTGCAAGGCATCCGAAATGCCAGATATCTTCTTAACAAACTCGAGAAAAGTATACGGAAAACGAGCAAGTATGAAAAAAGATTGTTGCAGTGCAAGGCCAGTCATCCTCATATGCAAGAAACGAACGAACGATATGAAACAGGTCAACTGCAAGTGAATGAAACCACGTCGCTCAGAACAGGTATTTATAATATTAATGATTATTGATAGGATCCTTGCTGTTGATAGAGTGACTGCTGATCGAGAGATTCTGGATTCGATCCCCGCGTCGGGTTCTTTTGTATTTTTCTAACTTTGATTTCCTTGTAGTACTTGTGAATCGTAGAAATGTACTCCACTTCGGATACATAAAGGCGTAATGTTATGTTATGTTAATGTAACTATTATATTAACAATCAATTGGTTAACTCACTGATCTCTCTAATTGGTCAACTTTCTAAATTAAATATTAAAATTAAGTTTATTTTGGATTTTTCAACTGCCAGAGAAACCGTCCACGTCATTGTCCAGAAGTCCAGTAGACCTCGCAACATCCTGGTCGACTATGAGCATCGTGTGCCTGCAATACCAGTGAGTATCAACGTTATAATGTTCCACTATAAAATTACGTCTGATGAAGCAGTCTGTGAACCGGCTTGTGGGTATGAAGAGGGTGCTGAATGTAAAGGTTTCATTAACGATATAGATATTTCACACTCACTACTCCGTACCGACCCCTTAAGGGATCTGGCCTGATGATGTAATAATAATAAAATTGTAAGACAATTACATAAACTCCCACTTATTAATATTACATCACTAGACGCAATGATCACTCAACAATGTTCATTAAATTTGTTCCCAGTAACTACATACTTTATAACTCTAATAATTTCATTATTAGCACGCGAAAAGTAAGGAAATTAAGAAAATAGTGTAAAATAAAAAAGTAATCTACTACGATGCAAGTATTATCGTCGACGATTGGAAAGCAACATCACTACGCGAAATGCTCTGTTTATTCTCATAAATATGGCAACCCTACAACATATTCCACCATTTCCACCACGATACTTCTGAGTGTAACAACGGAGACACGGAATAATGGCAAACCAGTGTGTTAAATATTTTTAAATCGCTTCCCAAAACTACTGATGAAATTATTATTATCTATATACATATATAATTATTATCTAACAATATCAACTGGGACCGACACAAAGTTTAAAGTTACCAGCATATTGTTATAATGAGTATTCCACCGAAGTTTCAGTTTCGGCTGTAATTAAAAAACAAGCGCAATATTCGGCAAGAGTTATGAATTACGTTTCGAACGAAACAAGAAGAGAGGCAGAATATTCGGTTGGTTGTAGTTTAGATTCCAAGTCAAATCAAGTTTCGTTAAATCAAATGCTATCTATCTAAGCAAAATGATCGGTCGAAATGGTATTCACATCAGGTATGAGGAGCTGTCCAGGCGCTACGAGTCCCTCCTGCACGCGTACGACGAACGTTGCAGCTCGCTGCAGGCCCGCGACGCGTCAGCGCAGCGCTTGCGAGAGCGTGTCAAACTAACGCAAGAGCAACTCGCCTGCACTAACGACGCTGTGCTCTCTATTGGCGACAAGTATCTTAGTCTGCGATACAGGAAGCTTGCACTAGTAATTTATATTCAAACCTTTATAATTTATAATTGTGGATTTGGGTGTATAGAATGTCTAACACGACAGTTCTCTTATTTCTTCTCACGCGCTTTTTCTCTCACGCTTTCTCTTTCTCTCTCTCGGTTTTTTAAAGGAAACTTTTGACGGAATACATCTGGTCTTATAAAATTAAATTATAAATTGTAAACAGCGCTGTTCTGTGTAAAGAGAGAATTTTTGATTTTCTTTTCCAGCAGTATGTAACAATGATAGTATTGCGCGAAAATATGGTATGAACCTTTCACCGTCATCATGATTGTCGGTCTGTCTGTATTCACTGCTTGACATAGACCTTCCTTAATGTATGTCAATACGTGATTGTTAAAGCTATCGTGCAATTTAAAACAACCTTTTAATAACCGAATGGAAAGGAAAATATTCAAACTATTATTCCTAAACTAGAAGTGCTGGTATGAAGACAAGGTTCGCAGTCTACGAGAACTGTTACAAGCGATGTTGTTGGAGACTGAGAGGGTGCAGGTGACCACGGAGGAGCAGGTGGCGCGTTGCCTCAACTGTGACCACGATACAGCTATATCGTTACTGCTTGCTGAGGTGATTCACTGCTACTTGCAACATCATCGTCATTGACTGCCTCGTAAATGTAACCGCTGATCAATAGTTCCTGGATCCCGGGTCCGGACAGATTGTTATTGAGTTATTCTAACTTGAAAATCCCCGTAGTAGCACGGAATCTGTATTTGTGCCCGGTGCAGGACAATAAGCTCAACACCTATTCCGCGGTGGGGCGTATAAACTTGGATCGTAGGAATCTATTACACTCCTCTGCCACTCCCTTCAGGGAAATACAAGCATATATATCTTGTGATAGTAATTACATACATTTACCGTGTAATATCTTACCATATGTCCACCACCATACTTTGACATATAATATTGTCTTTGCAGACTCAGAAGTGCAACCAGCTGTTTTTGGAAAACATGAGGCTCAAAATGGAAATGGATGAATTGGCATCTAAGTAAAACAAGTCACATAATGTTATCTGTTTAATTTCCATACCCAATTCGTGAATACATTATATTCGTAGACTGATGTTTTATTAGAATTTTTTTATCCCAATCAC
>DWEE01002025.1:0-12167 GCA_018245755.1 Parelbella macleannani
GTAATACTACTTCCAAAATAATAAATTAACCGAGACAAAAGAGGATAAGAAACTGAGGGTAAGAAACCCATTACTGTAAACACACCACATCCAATCCAATCTAATCCGAATATTAAAGACGCCAAAGCGATCCATTCTGCGATAGACCGGAGTAAATGGCAAACATCATGCGGGTGAAATTTTACTTTGATGGGTCACGACCCTCGCGTTGGGGAAATAGGCATGACGAGGAAAAGAAAGCAGTAAAAACACGTCCAGTAGGGAACGCTGTATGTTATTTGGTTACGTTATCAAAGAAACATAAAGATAAAACGAAAAGGATCTTCGCGATCAAACCCAGGGTTACAGAAAATAAAATGTGTTATAATGATAAATCAACAGCAGTAAATATCGGCAACGTTTTTACGAACGAATTTTTCAATATCATTAGTGTATTTATGTGGGTACTTCGCAAAGTTCGTCTAGTCCATGAGATTAACTCATGGGCGGTTCCAAAGTAGTTTCGAATGATACAATATATCAAGAGTACGACATGAATTCTACTTTGCAAATAAATTATGTGGTACTCACTTTTCCCTCGCTCTTCCAGTAGATGAAGAAGCCGTACTCGTCGACCTTGAACAGACAGTTCAATTCCAGTTCCGTGTTGTCTTTTTCCTCTGTCCATCTGTCGAAGGTTGCGCCCTGGAATCAGGAATTCTTAGTAAGAAGAGAATAACGTATAGCTCTAAAGCATACAGACTATCGTTTATTGTGGGCTAAAATCTACATAGTTCTATACTTACTCTAAGAGGGCGTTACAACGATGCGATGGTTCAGTCTCGTATAGATATACTTAGTTATATGTAAACGATAATCGGTTACAGAAATGTTATAATACGATCCTAAGCGTATAATAAGCTTTCGGTTTGATCGATTATGATGACAAGATTGGATACGGGCAATGTCAATGTACACTTGGACCTCAGACACTTAACGATATTACACTTCTAGATATCGACAGATATTAGAAAGGAAATTACAAAGATTGGATTTTAATGGCATTGAAATCCGTTATACCTACATATAAATGAAAAAAAAAAAAAGATTTTTATTACATATTGTCATCATTTAGAAATAAATATAAATCCTATTAATCGTTTTTACATAGCCAACTAAGATTCATCGCAAGTCCATTAGAAAGTCCTGTTTAAATACAAGAATTAACCATCTCAGGTGACTAATTTCTAGTGGGCTTGTCTCAGCAGCTTATGCGCCTCGGAAAACCGTCTATAATATAAACTACTCGTCACTTAAGTCATATGAAAACAGTATTGGAATATGTTTAGCAGGATTACACGCACCTAGCACGGAGGGAATGCAGGACTATGTATTTGGAAAAGAGATCACTAGTAGTCACCGCGTGGTTTTAAACCATAGAAGTAGTTAACGACTTTTATATATGCACGAGAGATAAACAAATAATCATACGGGAATCAAACCCGATTGCGCTGGCTGGCGCGATTAGCCGCGGACCATACGTAAGCTTTGCACCAACGAAGCGCTGCCCTAGAACACAGGTTTCCAATTAAACCTATTTGTTCTATAGCAGTATCTCGTTATCTCGCGGCTTATGGCTCTTAGTGTTGCTTTATCTCCAGCGTTAATTACAAAAATAATCTGCCAACCCGTGGTAATCGTGTTCCGCGAATTGCGGGGACCAGGTACTCGGATGAAGTTAAGCTTTGAGGTCGGCTAAACAGGTAAATGTAATTATGAAATTTGTATTATATGCACGTTTATTTTTATTCATTAGAATATATTGGGAAGGTAACCCCTTATGTAGTACACATACAATATAATATAATAATAATAATGATTAATAAACCTGTAATGGTAACGCTATAAAAAGGTAATACTTGATTAGTTTGTAATGGTTGGATATAATTTAATACAGATTTTTCTATTTTGATAAAACACAACAATAATCAAGAGAGATATAAATGTCGGCGTGTGGTTTAAAGGGACACATCAAAAATTCTCAGCTGCGATCTTACTGCAACGGGCGGGTATGTACTCATGAAGGACTGTATCGGTTCGACACTAGGCGAGATTCAACAGTATCACAACACAAAAAAAAACAAAAAAATGGTTTACGTTGATGAAAAAAGTTTAATTTTTTATCTAAGCCTAGCGCTGGGGATGGCTCGCGGTTATTCAGAAAACAAAGCTGATTGTTACACATAAAAAAAGTAATTTATTGTAAAAAAGTAATCTATGTAAAATGTCCCAATTCTTTTGAGTCGCCATCACGAAAAAATATATTTTATTTCACATTCATTGCTCCATTTTTCAGTTGACATTTTCTGTAGTATATGAAAGGGCCGGGTAATGGGGTGGCCATTATCTCGACTAACAGAATACTCTCTTTAAAGCTTAATAGCGTACTTTAAAACAATTATAATGTCACTCTGGCCGTAGAGTTACCAACCGTTTAAGTTTCAGGGGATATTTCTTTCGTATATTTGTTGCCATACAAGGCATGCTAGACATTTACTTAACTACAAACGTGTATGTAATATTACATTGTGTCTGTGTGTATTATTTATTATACTTTTTTGCAATGTTCTGCAACATTATGTTAATAATCAAAGAAAACACCAGACAATGAGAGAATACATAAATATTAATAATTAGGAAACATAAAAAGAATGTACAAAAAATATTAATAATGAGAAAGAAGGACACGCTTTTCTGAGCCAAACTTTTCTAATAGGGGTTGAAATTAAATTAAAAATGAATGTCAAGAAATATGAATTACATTAACCGTCTCGAGACTCCCCCAGGATAGCGTCGCGACGTACAGTTGGACGATCCTTGGTGTATACTATTCACCAGTATACTGTTAGTTACCTTGTAGTCTTGTTCATTGTTAATATCTATTTCGATGACAGATACTGTCAAAGTCAATATTAATTTTTGCAAAGAAGTAAATTTTCTTGCTCCTGTTTTCTGAACCCTAATGAAATCAGCCAACACAGCACGCTTAGCTAAGTAAATAAGTTTTCTCTAGATATTATGAGTATTATAAAAAAAAACCACCTTCCCTATAAAATGGTAAATTAGGCTTGTAATCCCCGTAGAGGTAGGCTGAATGTAGAACACTCCCACGGTTCACAAGTAACGTTTACATGGCACCTTGGAAGGTGATTAGCCTATTGCCGTACACCGGACACAAATCCAAACTCCGAGCCACTGCAAGAAATTTTAACTAATGGGATTCGTACCAAAGACCTCTCTCCACCAGCAGTTGGTCTTTGCACCCGCTTTCCCTACAATACTATATTTTGTGAATCGAGTTATCGGATCGAAGTTTTAAAGCATATTATGTCGTTCGCCGTATAATTGGATTTATAATTGGTTACCCTAATCGTAGTGTAATGGCGGCTGTGGAAGCTCGGGGCTGCTGATATTAAGAGCTTTTTGGAGTATCCGAAAATTAGGTCGGACAAGACAATAGCTTGGTTTTCCGGTATTGTTTTGTATAACTGCGACGTTAATGGATCAACGAACACTGGTTAGAACAATCTAGAACAATTGGAATGAGAAGTGAGCTCGAAATATCTACATATTTTGTTTTTACACGTAATCATTATATGTTCTGTGTATTAAATTGCCAATATGTATGTGTTAATATTAATTCATTATTCCTCCTCGAGTTGTTTTAAAAGTGAATAAAATGTTTCATTGTAATATATTTGCACAACTGAGATTCCAAAACCTGAATATACAACCCGGTGGCAATATTCAAAAAAGGTAGAAGTAATAGATTAGCATACTGAGCATCTGAAGTATTGCTCTGGATGCAACGATATCATTTAATAACACTGACGAAACCTGCCGTGCCTACCTTAAATAAAGGCCTAGATCCTTTGCTACTTCGAGCACTGAAGGGAATGCTTCAACCAATTCTCTTATTGGGTGTGCAACTAACTAGTCCTGCAGATTGACTTTTTTATACTTTTAGAGTAAGAAATTGTTCGTTAAATTTGTCCTTTTAGTATAAGAAATTCGGTTGGCCGGGTAATTTGTATTAACGAATGTCAACATACCTGAAGCAAGGGTTCCGGTACGGGGATCTGCCAATTGAATTCGAACTTTTTCGTCATTGTATAGTGTCAAGATTATCTCCGCACGACTCTCAAACTCCGATTTATGAGGTTTTAGCAAGCAGCCATTGCCTCTGAAACAAAGAGAATGTTTTACATTATTGACTTGAAAAAAATATATATGATTCACTGTTAAAAGTTTCAATAGATCATTGTATTATGTGTTCGTTCGGCCGGTTTATCGGTAGGCCAGTTGGTCAATCGGTCAATCGTTCGATTAGTAAATCGTTCGGTATGCACATAAATCACAAAAATGTATACAAATTGTCTTTGTAATCAATTGTTTGATTTTATGCCATCTCAGTCCCTTATTGATACACGGCATGAGTTTAAATGTTTTGTTATGTAGAACATAGCCTGTTTAAAATACTTCGTTAAATTTTAAAAGCGATTCAAAATGTTAATAATTTTGTAACCTTTCGTAAATTTTCAATCACAAATTCAATCGCACATTATTAAATTACGGACGAAAATGATCATAATTTACACGAAGCGTCATATCGATTAAACGCGGTTAACAACACACAATTAATTTAATAAATAACGCTATCTATTTCGATAGAAACACAATGACGTAGATCTACGTAGACTATTTGTGTCCTTTTCAACCACATGGAGAACGCGTTAAGAGGGAACGAGGCGAAAAACAATATGGAGTTAATACCGCTGTTGGGGTTGAGCGTTTATGAATTGGGACGTTATAATTAATCCATCATTTAATGGAGTCCGTTGGCCTACTTGCCGAGAATTAAGGTTACAGGTTTCAATCTCAATTAAGTCATTATGTAAGGGGCTGGCCTTGATTATTTTAGCTGAAATTAATAATCATTGATTGTAATTTTTAGACTTCCTTTTACTGTTATCTTGGCAAGAGGATTTAATTTAGAAGTAATTTTTTGGTTTGGTTTAATTATGTAAATGTACTCGTATTTAAAAATACAGTTTCCATACTAACTATATCAGCGGTGGAACGAGTGATGTAGCACCTGTTGGGAGAGGCCCACGCCCAGCAATGGAGCAACAGAGGTCATGGCGTAACAATTTAAATACAACCTCAATTTTGTAACAAGCCGAATATTATTAAAAAATCTCATTTAGAAAAATCATGTAACTGCATAAAATTTATCATATGTCATCTCAAAAGAAGTCAGGGTTCACGGACAATAAAAGTACAATGTAAGTCATATGAATAACCTATTGTTATAAGGCCAGCTACACACTGTCGCTGCGGTATATAGAAATGATATGATTATTAATTTTAATTTCGGACTATTGGTTTTTTACACTTAAATTTCAAAATAAAATGAATTAAATTAAAATTAAATAATAATTTTTTTAATGATGATCCAACCATTACATGATTCTGACTTTTTTTGTTATAGCAACTTCCTCTCCCGCCCCACTAAGCTCATTAATTATTTTAATAGTCGATTTATCATCATCGTAACCATTTTTTATCATTCCACTGTTACACGCGGACCTCCTTTTAGAATGGTACAATAAACCGCAACGACGTTTCAACGGAAATACTAGTCCCTAAATTATTACTTGCCGAAATATACTCGCATAGGTCTTGGTTCGTAGGACTTACTTTTGACGATATAAAATTGTAATGAGATTTACATACATAAATATAGCATTAAATATATATTTTGCAGACAGGAATATCAAGTAAAGACAAGAAAGTACAAGTATTTTATTATGATAAAATTATTATATTGTGAAGGTACTGTATAAAATTGACGTTCTTGGGTAATGAAGGTATTATAAATTCATTGAGCACTCATGTATTTAAAATGTGTTAAGTAGGGTAATTGTATAAATTCTATATTAAAGCCACGTCCCAGTTCCTGATTCCAATCGCCAATTTGCATACAATCATTACCAGTGCTTTGGGCACATTTAAGCCTGTCGTATTAATAGAAATTGAGGATGCCTAAATACTTAAAATATTATTTATACTAATTAATTATTTTATCATCATCGTTTTTTTTTCGAAGATCGAGCTTTGTGACGTGTTATTGTAGAGGTCTATGCCCAGCAGTGGACGGGAGTAGCCTGATGATGATGATGATGATTATTATTATTATTTATTCTTCGTCTTCTGTCACGTAATGCATCACTTACCACTGTATTTATTACATCTAAAGTTTTTACTAAAATTGGGTGTATCTTTAAACAGTTACGCAAAATATATCAGACATTGAAAAAACAAGTCTAGGCCCGGAACCCATGAGAGAACTGATGACAGAAATTTGATGGTAACCAATACCAGTGCTTATCGTTAAGACCGACACTAAGCAAAACTTCACGCTATCAAACTTTCGCACGTCGTTTGCGGAGTCACTATAAGTATGTTAGATCCACCATGAGTCTAATTGAGGTCCAACAAGGATTTCAATATTCTTCTTGGCTTATTAATAACTTTAAAATGTATTATTTTGATGATCATTTGGTATCCCGTTTATAGCACGCATGTAGTCAACACCTCCAATTGTAACAGTACCGAACTGGTCTAAATAATACCTAAATAAAATAAATAGTCTAAATAAATAAAATAAAAAATAAACATTTATTTTATCGTCCCGTAATAAATACACGCATAAAATAATTAAGCTACATAAACCATCGGACGTACCCTGAACTGACCTATTTCTGACATAATTGCATGCGGGCAGTTGATAGCATTAAGCCGGAGATCGTGTTCAAACCGTGTTCAACTTGGGCGAGAGTGTGCGACGGTATTTGCATATATTTCCAATAGATTAAATAAATTGTAACGTTTAACGACGGTCGTCTAAGCCAGTTCTAAGTACAGATTGAATGTGACATCTGTGTGTATGGGATTCCAATTTCCAGTCCCTATGACTGGAAATTGTAAGATTTTCATGTTTATATACATATGTAGGTATACAGATTTGCGAAAGACTATTTTTTTCTTTCATCGACTAAAGCTAACATTGTTATAGTCCTTTTCTGTAATTGAGCCCGCTAAGGGAGTAAAAAAAGTATGCGAATTTGTGTGGATAACTCGAAAATTTCAAAGTGAGGAAACTGAATAATTAATTAGTATATTTATGGGGTTTCTTCAAAATAGTAGGTAACATTTTTTTAAACAGAATTTCTTACGGACAAAACCGTCGTTAATAGTTATGTGCAAACACATAGTTTTTTGTAACAGCCAGTTATGTAGCGTTTACTGTGTGTGTTTAGTGTATGTGGAGAACCGCAATGTGCTATAAAGCATACAATCATTATGATAGAAAACGATTACACGTACACATGTTATGTGATGCGTATTCATATTACGTCATATGACAAACTTGTCTGTCGAAAGTTTGCGAACCGCTTGACGCCTCTTCCAAGGCTTAGCCTTTACATCACAAGCGGAACCAGTTGGTCCCACTTGAACACGTTAAGCAGTTGCTTCAGATGTTCTCTGAAGTAGGGAAACGGTTATCGATCACTCACGACCACCCATTCAAAAGCCGAGTTCCTTTCGTATTGCTTGAAATCGTTTGCAATCTCCAGCCGCATCAGGGTTCCGAGCGCTTTGACAGAGAAGAACAAGTATAGAAAATGATATATGTGAGCTAGCTTTGACATGTTTACATACGTACGTCTCTTTTTTAAAATTTATGTTTTGATCAAAAATAATTAATCATATCTGATTCTAGTTAGCCCACATGCTATTCATACATTCGGCCAATTATGAATTTAAGTTTAACTGGAACATCATTCTAATCTCTTTGGATCTTCGTTTGTGGTCATTTGTAGGGGACAAGAGAAAATCAGTGCCTTCAATCCAACAAAACTTCTAAAAGTGGGTACTCTGCGAAGGGCCGCTAATACAGGGCCCTTTTGTTTATATACGCCGCTAATGCAACATTACTTAACTATTGAATGGCGGTTCCTACCCTAGGTCCGAATGCTTCATGTCTCAGCACGTCAACCACCCCTCACGACACCACAAATTATAATTTAAAAAATTCAAATATATTTTAAGCCGATATATTATAGTATACCTACGTACAAAAAATTATCTAACTATCTCCTCAATGGATAGGAAACGATGCGCAGTAGCTTCAGACCTCATTCACCTGAAAGCTGAAAAGATAAGCTTTCGAAATAAAATTCTGGTTTTTCATTTTTGTAATAAATAGTAAATTAAGTAAAGTAAGTTATCTGTAAAGGATATTTTAAATAAATGCATCTACGTAAATATTATCTTTGTAAATAATTGGTCTTTTTTGTTAAATTTAACTTTTTCACCAACACATTGACCTATTTACGTTTGGAATTGTAAAGAATATCAGAATCTAGCGTAACGCCGAGCCCTCACATCGATTTATTCTCAGTATTTTGGTTACATAAATATGTTGAACTTATTCATTATATGTGTGTGGATAAGTAAATACATTTTCAGACAATTGAAGGAGAGTGCGTAGATCACAGTATAAGGGTATTTGAGATCAAATGGTCATTGAGGTTAGCGACCTGACAAGTGGACGTACGCTCCCTATTAACGACGTGAGTCATTGATCTGATTTGTTTGATAAATACAGACTTCTGTTCTATGCCATTCCTCCTGCTGGGCCGCCCTTGGAAATGTTGTGACAGTTAAAATCCGCCTCAACTTAAACCCAGTTATTTATAAACTGTATCAATAACAACTCGCCTCGAGACTTAGTTTTCTATCAAATATATTCCAACAACAAGAACAGTGTTCCTTATGGATAATCTTAATAATAAATAGCTTAAAAACTTACTTTATTTACAATACAAGCAATGTAGCCATTAACAAATAAGCTGAACATTAATTGTGTGCTCTCCCTAAAACAAAAATGTTGTTGTAATTTCCAAAACAATTCCATTGTGTCGGGGAAAACGCGCATGTTTATTTAATTACTTTGTGATGTTAGAATTAGGGTTTTTGAGCGAAAATTTTTGAAGAGAAATTTCCCGGGAATTTCGTCCGACTCGAGACACGAAAAATCGTCGAAGAGTCGAGAATCTATTTTTTTACTCAACTACATTCTTTGTGGATTTTTGTATAATGAATAAATAACATTTACAGTAATTATATCTATGCAACTTCAAATTTCACAAGAGAACTAAATACTTAATAGATTGTTCTCTAGCACCCGCACGTCTAATAATATTGATGGTAACTGTAAAAATATAGCAGAGCTAGATGATAAAATAATAATGACTGTCTTGGTTAGAAACCCTACTTAGGATGCGCGGAGCGCAAGAGTTAATAGATTTTATTAGGAATAATCGAAACAAAAAATTGGATGTTTCTAGATGGTACTGTGGCAATGATCGTATTTTTAAAATACAAAAATTTAAATACCACATACCTAGAAACAACAGTATTCGGACGATATCAGATTGCTGCATTATCATTTATTAATATCCGATATTTTATTAAATTAGCTGACAAAACCTAAAAGCGAATATTTACGTACTCATATTAATTGTGATTAGTTTCTGTTATGACTGGTTTCCGATACTTATGGTTGGTAGAAACTAATTCTAAATTTGCCAATTTACAATTGACAAGGTGGCCAGTTCATTAGTTAGTTCTTCAGTGGGCGTCTTCTGCCATGAATACTGTGCGTTCCCTGAGTGTATGGATGGCGGTACCAACACAAAGAGATTAAAGAAGATTATCACAGACTCAATAAAACATTATCAATACACAGATTGGACTTTTCCACTAATGCAGTCGATACAGTAGACGGATTGTTTGCTTTCCCATTTATACTTATTTGTTAAGCGCGGAATTCCCATCATTACAAGTTAACACAATTTGTTACCCAAATATTGTACATTCACGGGTACATTTATGCATGTGGTCTGCACAGTGAAGGTAATATTTTGAAAGCGTAATGTATGAAATTCGCGAAAGTAGCCAATTGAGACATTTTATGGATTTTGAGGAAATTGCACATCTTGTAGTCGCCGTACTTCGCAAACATCTGACCTAGTTACGCCGGAAGTGATTGCCTCAAGTTTTAAAATTTTATATCTCTACTAACTTGAATGGTGTGGTGAGGTTCGATTGAAAACTACTCTGGTTGGAGGTGAAAAGAACCGCGTTCTATCGCGGAATATAACATCGTAACAGCAATCTTCTTGTATAATACTTTGATTTTTATTTAAGTATTTATCGGATCTAGAACTACGCAAAATCCGCGTCATGATAACTAGCCAACTACACATATACATTTCTACATATATACCTACTTATTGTAGATAATTGTAGACCTAGACACAGAAAAGACATTCTTGCTCATTGCATAAAAAAAATTCCTGGGTGGGAATCGAACCTACAACCCCAGATCAGCGGTCAGGAACATTAATCATTGAACCAACAGATAACAATAGATAAACCAATTTTCATACGAGCAAAATCAATATACCACAATACAGCGAAATATAAGGCAAAGATACGTGCTTTTACACAAGTACAAGTGTAATTCCTGAGGGCGGTTTGAATCTCTTAAAATGGGAAGCGAAAGTTGAAAAGGATCCTTAATTCCCTCTATCAACATCTCGCAGCTTTTCATATTTACGTTATTAAAAGCCGCTCATTAAAAGGCGCATTCATGTTGATATTTAAGAATTGGGTCTTGCTAATAAAAGCAATGATTTCATCTTACACTTAAATGCTAGAAGTATTTGTGGAGTTCGTTTCTTAATTAAAAATTATGAATTAAAATTAGCTTTTATATTAAAAGTGTTAAAACAGATAAAAAAATCTGCATCTATTTAACCGGAATCAATTGATATCGTCTCTCCGACTTCCGTATAAATTAAATAACATTATTAATTTTGAGTTAATATTAAATTTCTAAATGAAAAAACACTAGAAATATAAAATCTGATTTTATCTTATGTCCACCTTAGTGATTGGGTTGCCGAAAATTGCCACTTTATCTTTAATCTTTAAACAGAACAAATAATTATTAACTGTATTAAATGTCACCATTCCGTTCCCAGCCATCCGGTTATCCCGAAAAGATATATGTACGTACCTTAAGCTAGTACATATGTATATAATCATGTTGTTTATATACATTATACACACTCAAGAAATTTGGCAAAAATTAGATCTAGTAAAGATAAAGGTAAAATTAAGATCTAGTAAAAGACCTCATAAGCAGTAACAGCTCAGCAGTAACTTTCGAAAAATGTTACAAACCCAGAAGTTACAAAACTGAAAACGAAAAGTAATATCACGCCGGTACTTTTACAAAGAGGCAGGCAGAGGAGTGCAATAGTCCCACTTTTCACCATTTATGTTATAAATCTGGTATAAATTATGTTTTATATTTATGAAAGGATTATTTTACATTACATTTTAGGTTGCTACATATATTCTCTTCATACTGGAGCGGGTACACCATTGGCACACCGTACAGTTGTAATCACCGCCAAAATTTGTACAGGACCATCCTCTAGCTGGCTTGTAAACATTTACATTTGACTGACAGATACATAAACGTTGACCGAAATAGAAGCTGGCCGGTTACTAACATCGAGGTGACATTTGGAATGTAGCTTGCTACGACTAAGGCTATCCTACAGGTATTTGTTCATATTGTTTGGCATATGAATGTAATTACCGCAATATAATGCAAATTCCCACTGAAGATGAGCTCCTTATAACATTATATGGTTATGGACAGGCTTATTGGTTCAATAGAGACAGATACGGCCGAGCCGGGAGTTTTAGGATCGATTCTCACACAGACCAAATATTTATTTGATGAGTGTTTGGTAATAAAATTATCTGTACAAATACGTATTTGGGAATGTATATATGTAATTTACCAGCTATTCGATTATCATAGTAAGCATTCTGCCTAGTTTGTGTCCGATAGTCGTGTGTGATTTGTCCCGGGATATTATAGTTATTAGTTCAATACGAGTAAAATTCAAATTCAAATTCAAATTCTTTTATTCATTATAAGGTATATACATACACTCAATGAAAGTCATGTTTTGGTC
>DWEE01002026.1:0-12166 GCA_018245755.1 Parelbella macleannani
ATAAACACACCTTGTAATTTTCGATACATACGGAAATAAAGGTATGTGGAAATTTTTATTTCATCGCTTGTTGGATACGTCAATGACGTAATGATTGAAGTTGAGGCGCTGGTGTCTATGGAAGCACGTGTTCACACTTTAGCAGTTTGGTTTATATAAAAACCACGTGCTAACTCGTATTCATGACGTGTTCTCATGGAACGTGATATTACGTGGTGTAATGCGTGGATACGTGTAAACACGCTCTGTACGTTTGAAGTGTGCCAGTGCACATGCCCTATTATAACATAGGTAAAATATGCAAAACTATTTCAGTGTAGTTTTGTGCTAATTTCCTAATGCGTTGTACCTAGTTTTATATTGTTTTTAGAATCTTCTATCACTGAATATAGAAGCTACCAGTTAAATAGTTATATTCAGAACCATTAACAATATCTACAGCTTTCTATTTTGGTTTTGTTTTTCATTTCGATTCATGGAAAAATGCATTTTATCTCGCAAACTCTACGGCTTTATGAGCTAAGCAAAAGTATATGATGTGTGACTGTAATATTTTGCTTCTCAGATAAATAATACGGTAAAAAGCACAACGCAGTATCGTTGAATTTTCATTATTATTGTATTTTTACAACACTGCAAGACAATACCAAATACTCAGCGCTATTTTCTTAATATATTGGTATATTTTACCGCAGAAGAGAACAAACCCTTCCGCGGCATCCACTCGTACTTATATCATACGCTAATCCCCTTAAACTCCTCGGAGTTTCCAAACCAAACATTAGGCGTTCCCTCAGCCGGGGACGCTCAAATAACCGTAACACAAACATAAGAAATTTCTCTAATTACTAAATACACCACGAAACAACAAAGTTTCCCGTTGATCCTCCTAACAAGCCACGGGCGCTACATATAACATAGCAATATATCATTATATTATGATATATGTACGTGTATTATATATTTGACATGAGTTATTAGAGCACAAAGCAATCTACATAATTATTGTTAAATAATAATAGTGCCCTTAGTCTCCAAGTGGAAGCAATGACACTCCCCTGCTAGTAGGTACGCTCCCAGGTTTCACCCCTTACGTTTAAGTCGCATGGAAAAGGTGGTGAGCCTGTTGCTGTACACCGGGCACAGATCCAGACCTCACTACTAGAAATTCTAAATTAGAATATTCCAACAGTACCCGGCCCGGGATTTGAATCCATAGTCTCCCGATCGACAGTCGCGCTTGCAACCACTAGATCAACGACTGCCTCGTTGATGTGTAAGCCTAAAAGTGCAATTTAATTTTCAAATAATTAATATAGTTCTAACATTCTACTGAAAATACTTAATAGATAATTGTAAACACATGAGCCCATAGAAAGCCCTTCACAGACAATGAACTTGTATCCCTTAAACACGCAAAATGGGACCATTGCGAGGGCTTAGTTGCTGTTATCCCGAGTTCAGTTTAATTGAAGTTTACTTTGTTTGCCCTAATATATTGCCCCGAGTACTTTGAATTACCACCAATAGTTAGCAAATGTTTGTAATCTACCTTGCAATAACAGTATTAGATTACTACATAATTAGTGTGGTGGCGCTGGCGGCGATGTTCGTTAATTTGAATGTTCGTTATTCGAATTTTTCTCATGCCTATTATTTTACAAACTTACCAATGCGCTTGGTGCGATATTGACGATAAAAAAATTGAGTTCACAGGAATATTTTACGTACGACGCAGTATTTGGGTAAAAGTTATTATTGAACTGAAAATGCGGTGGGACACTAACTGCTGGGCACCCTTCAAAGACAATGAAGTTATAATCCCCTAAGCATTAAGTTGAGAGACGTGGGACGCTGTGAGCCGAGCGGCGGCAGGTCCAAATTAATTGAAGCACCATTGCTTTGTTCCTCCGTTTAAATACGCGTTTCTATAGCAATGCTACGGTCAATACGCATTGTGGCTGATAAATAAAGGTCTGCTTATATTCCTGTAAAAAGTTTGTTAAAAAATTAAAACTTAAGTGTAGTTGCAGATCTAAATGCATTTGTCAAGTTAATAAATGCGGGATTCAGTCGATTTTTGGAAAACTAGAAGTAACGAACTTAAAAGTATATTGATTTATGCTAAATAGTCAGCGCTAATTGTTACCTATATTTAATAATTAATAGGTGTCCGTTTTAAATTTTTTCTCTAATAAATAATATTTTCGAATTTAGTTCGCATAAATATAAATTACCCAGAACTTTGAAATTATACTACGATTGGGTGGAACTGAGCCATTCGACGACAATGTGCATAAAACCTTTTGCCGTTATCAATATAATATGTAAGTACCTATAATTTGCATCCTATTAATCTAAGTGTAGCACCCTCCTCCTTCCCTCCTCTGCCCAACCCTTCGGGAAAATACAGATTTGATATTATGTGTTCTACTTGTTGTTCAGAACATTAATCACATGTACAGAATATCAACAATTGAAAGTTTTTAACGAAGTGTAGATTGTCGAAAGAATCAGCTTCTACACTTTTGAGTCAGCAGTGTCGTTCTGGAACTTAGCTCCATATATATACATATTTGAACATATATGTTTAATTTTAACATATATTTAATATCACAATGATATAATATATGTAATCTTAACTATCACAGACCCGTAAGCGCCAAATAAACTTCGTTGAGCCCAAGAATCTTGTTACAATACAGAAGACTTCGGAGCTGTCACTTCGTCAACAACTTGTGAAACATCCAAGTAACTGTGTTCTGTGTATGTTCTATCTCTGACTAGGCAAGCCACGTTATTGCTATGAACACCCCAGAACCACGAAAACAACATTACATATATTATGATCACTATATCATATCATTGTATGTAGGATAACGTAATTTACCAGATAATATCTTGTACATTCGTATTAGTCATATTATGTATCATCATCAGTTTTGGACGTCCACTGCTTCACATAGGCGTCCTCATCGGCGGCACTCCTTCCGCCCCTGAGCTTTCCGCATCTAACAACTTCCCACTGTCTTCTTCGGGCGCTTAGAGCACCTGATACGAGGATGAGTTGTTACTTATGTCATTAGTAATGTAACAGAAACATAATATGTGCAATATATGAGTATATAAGTAATTCTTATCTTTACAGAGATGAAGGCTTAGAGTAGGTATATACAATATAATATTTGCAAGTATGTGATATCACTATTTTTTGTTAAATCATCCTCAGTTGCATCCTTTTAAGATACTCTATATAATACTTTGGGATATTACATTACATCTCATTCCGTGGCGCTCTTGTTCAATATTAATTGGACTTAATTTTTATCACAGAGAAAGTAATTAAAGCTGGCGAAACGTAGATGCAGTGGGTTATCGTTATCGTTTATATTCAATAGCAAACTGATACAAAACATCCGACTTAACAATCGCAAACATGTAACTGCCAAACCAACTTCGGTGAACTAACAAACTTCACTTCGCTATAGAAGACACCACCGGTGCCACTTTGCCAATAACTTGTCGAACAGTTCGTGTCCCCTATTCTATTAAATTTCTAACTCCCAAAACTAATGTTATTGTTACAAGGGATATTATACATTTATTATTGTAATTAATGTTTTTATTTGATAATAAAAGATTTTCTATATCAAATGTGATATATTGATTGACACATACTGAAGTTCTAGTTAAAATTGTTTGTGTGCATTATTTAGCAAAACGTGCGATGTTTCGTGGATATAACCGACATAATCGGGACTATCCTTTAATCATTATAATTGATGCATTAAGCATCAATGGTGGCTTATTATATAAAGATTATTTAGTATCCATTAATTTAAAAATCATTATTATTAAAATAAATCCATAAAAATTTCCAGTAAACCTGGAACACTTACCTATACATGCACGGACATGCACACGCACGTACACGCACACACACGCATAGATACACATGTAATCTCACGTGTTTTTTCAATGGCTATACGTAGAGACTAACATTTTGTCACGGCTCTGGACTTACACACTGCCTTCTCCTCTTTTTCATTCATAAATCGTCTATTTAAAGTACTTTCGTCTAACCTTTTATACCTTTTCTATACCAAAACACTTGTTTTGTTTCGATGAATTATTCAAACAGAACTAATGATGTTTTCTCCATTGCCTAAATTAATCGCTCACCAGTTGTCGATAGAACAAGGACGCTAAGATCAACCTTAGTAATTATGTTTTTTTTTTCAACAGTAAAAGTCTTGTAATTAACGTGTAAAAGAGACCTCGCTAACGACACGTATGAAAATGAAACGTGTAAATTATACGAAGTTCGCAATTATTTAAAAGTAATTTTTTTGTATTTCTCTAGTTATGTTAAAGAGCGCTCTTTAATCATTTTAAAATGTAAATTTTTCATTTCATTACTCTGTATGTTTATAATGAAAATACTGTGTTAAAAAATTTTAAAAACTGGAATTACAAAATGAATATCCGTGTAAAATAAACTCAATGGTTTTTTATTATTTTGATTATATTGACACGCCTCGTCCTTTATGCGGTAGGCAGGCATTACTGAGTGTTCTGTTATCACCTGGCGTTAAAAATGTGCATGATATAAAAATATTAGCAGAATTATTGATGAATGTGGTACACTTTTTGGTTTTTCATATCATTACTACTGATTTTTTATAGGTTCTTATATAGAATACAGGCGTATAGGGGTAGTAACAGACCATTTTTAAACTGTAGCTTTCTGTTCGGGTAATCTAAGGTTCGATTTCTGGCACTATTACGTTAGGTTAGGCGTTTTCAGTTTACATATCCGTGGTGAAAGCGGGAATACCTTAGAATTCTCTATACCTGTAATGTTTTCTAAGCTTTATCATTATCAACATTTGATCATAATATCAGGTTTAATTTTGAGAAAAGAACCGTATCGAACAATGACACAATAATATAAATATCGATGAAGGTGATAATAACAGATTTTTTAATTATATGTGTTATTAAAAATTGTAATACTGGTTCTATAGTTTCAGCCAAAATGTTATATGAACGTTATATCCTAAATAACTATTTATGTAGTAACTATAGATCAGTTAAAACATAAGGTTAGAAAACGTGGAGTAAAATATTATATAGCATTTAATAGTCAAATTACAGAGCTCCCAAATGCCATGAAAACCGAGTATCGAATTAAAATTTAATTGCTTTCGGCCTTTTCACCGCAGCTGCACCGGGCCGCCCGCAGTAATGACGTCATTACCGTGATATCATTACGAACTTTGCCCGTGACTTACGAAATTTTGTCACCTTCTACCGTACTGTTTTACTATTAAATGTTTCGTGAGTAATTATACACATGATTATACGAGTTGTGTGCCGGCTCAATTCACGTACGTTTCTCGGGATGGCCCGACTAGTGTTGGACCTGTACGAGGTCCTTCATCATGAGCTCCCGCCGTTTGCAGTGAGGTATTTATAAAATATGTGTATATCTTGTATCATTATTTATACATTAAGAAATATGCCTTATATCAGTTGAAAGTATCAAAAACCCTCAAATATTTTAAAAATATCATTAATTTTTTTCATTAAACTAATTACTTTATAAAATATAATTTCCAAACCGTAACTACATAATATGATTAATATTTATTTGAAAAATACGCGCGTTAAACAGTAGTTTTGATATGGATTACGCCATTATTATTTCGTCTTCATGACGTTTTTCAAATAACTAGTTCGCTCGAGAGCTGCACAACACTAAAGTTCAGATCTCCCCTAATTAATGCCGTGCCAGAGTTACACGCAGCCAAAACAGAAACCGGATTGTAATGGTTCCGAAGTGAATTACACGCATTACATAGAGTTAGCGCGTTGGCACTGGTCCAGGTTAATTTTTAATGGTCTCTAATAAATCCTTTTTTCTCGTTTCTGCGTATTATGTTGTCTACTTTGTGTTTATTGCACAACGCGCCTTCAATTGTTAACATAACGCAATATTACGCCTGTGACCACCGAAGGGGTAGGTAGAGGAGTGTAGTACACTCCCACGTTTCAACAGGTACGTTTACGTCCTATTATTTAATAAGGGGTGAGCCTTTTGCCGTGCAACGGGCACAGATTCAAACATCGAGTCACTACTAGAAATATCTACTAGAGAATCTAAGTTATATTATCCAATTGTACCTGACCCGGGAATCGAACCCAGGATAAAAAAAATATTGCAAAATTGTAAAATCTAATAACATCTGTACCTATGCTATTTAATTACTCATGAACACACATCTCTCAAGGCGGCATCCATCTTTTCCGATCGACATCATGATTAGATTCCCAAATTCATAAGGTACAAAAACAACCACTTAACCTGATTAGGGCCCTTCAAATCGTTGGCAATCATCTATCAGTGTCAGGATCTCGCTAGTATTGTCTTCAGAAACTTTGTATCCCGAACTCGCGCGCTTGATATATCGTGCCTTCTAATATGGTAAACATACGGCGTCGTTTTCGGAACGTTCATATATGAAATACCAAATTCACTCAATTAGGCGAGTGATTGTTGTCAAATTAATTGTGCACACGTAATTAATTAATTATGAAATTCGTTACGTATGAAAGTCGCATTAGAGTTTATTAGTCTGCCAGCGTCTGTGTTTCTGGGTTTCTATAATTTAGGACTGTTCAAAGTAAGGATGAATGTCATATGGTAAAAAAAGTTCCTCCTTTGATACAATGAATGATATTTTGAAAGAGCTGTCCAAGTAATAGGTAGTGGTATGACTATCAAGTGTAAGGTTAGGGTCAACGATATCTTAACTGACAATGAGTAAAACGAAATTGAAATAAATTGATTCAAAGGAAGTAATTGAGATCCAAATACATGATTGGAAAAATTTATATAACTTTTCCGAATATATAATTATAATATCGAAAGAATAGCAATAAGAATAGAATTATTGAAGTAAAAACTTCTTTAGCCGCGTTGAGTACATTTTGGTAGGGGAAAATCTTTTGAGTTCGCGTTACCGACGTGCGTACTATCAGTATATCTGTAACGTATCTGTGACGTATTATGTACCATTATTGCTGTGTATATCTTTACAAGTAAAATTGAACGGATTCAGTAAAAAGTTTCAAAAAGTTTAATGTGTATATTGTCCAAATAGTGTTTGATTAATAATTTGAATTTAAACGTACGTAAATTTCAAATTTTAACACTAATATTATAAGTTATTAGTTTTCACTTCTATTGGCAGTCCCTATGACTGTTTTGGATTTTTTAACAGAAAAGATTTAAAGATTTCGAATAAGCAAGATACAGGGTTCACAGTTTGACGTTTAAGCATCAGAATTGCGATGTTTTTAGGTCGCCCGCTACCACCTGTACGATATAGAGTGATTATCATCTTGGGACAGTTGTCTCCATGAGAACTGGTTTAGTAGGTAGGGAGTCTTCGAAGTCCGTAATCCTCACGTAGAGCCACTAGCGTCGCAGCGTGGGACGAATTAATCCACCCAGATGCGACGGTTAAAAATAAAATATAGAACCGTGTGTTTCACAAAACCCTGATATTTAAACTTATGTGCTTAGAGTGTTTGTTGTTTCGTCGTATGTTCTTCTCTTACGTCGTTAATCTCCATAAGAGTAATTAGTGCACATAAGATTTTACCTAAATGTGCCTCGAATCTAGTATTACTTCATTTACGCCTCGACTGACCCGGATTTCAAAAGCTTTTGCTATTTTTGATAATATCCGAGGCGAAAGAAATTTCTAGAACAAAAGGTTTACTGGATACATTTTTCTTTAAAACTTAATGAGGTAGTTACACCCCGGCGGGTTCAGTTTAATTTATGTCTTGAGACTTTAAATTAACAAATTACCATAATTTATATTATGTTGTACATTTTGTATAAGTGATGTTATTTTTATGTAGACAACACTGTACTTACGAGATATGGCAAAGTTTTTCTATAATAATTGTAGTTTATACCTATGCAAGATGATAATGTAAGATTACCAATAAATCAAATAGTGACTTTATTTGAATTGTTTCAGTAATGGAGGACAATGTTCTAAAGTTCCAGATCGTTTGCGTGTGATATATTACTAGCGGCCATCCATGCGGGAAAGCTTAGGAATCTCGAGGATACGCTAATATGTCTTCTTATAGACATTCAATGTCTAACATCTAGGAATAGTTTTTCTTACAAATAGACAGGAACTTGAGATACGCCTTTCCAAACTCCTCTATGTAGATGCGGAGAGAAATATACCTGTATTTGGTTTACACGCAATCAGAAATCTACCTCGCAATAACACTTTTGTGAAATTTGCTTCGTATAATTTATGTGACTTTGTAAACATGTAAACGTCCTCGATGGGGTTTTTGCCAAATTTCTTTGGACTCGTTGTTCAAACTGCTTAAGTTTAGCCGTTAGGAGCGGCTGTTGTGTGCTCACCGCTTATTACTAGCAATATTTCTGTTGATTGTAATACGCGATCATAATATGTCTTGTCGTTTGGCTTGTAACACCGAAATCTGCAAAAGTAGTGTAATAAATAAACAAGTTCCATACATATTTGAAGATTCAAATGTGTTCCATTTTTAAAAATCGACTACATGAGATCTGGAGAATTTGAGAATACAATTGATGATTTAATTATTTTCTTATTACTCACATAATATATATCTTTGTGTATAAACAAATTTCAATTTTTTTATAAATAGTCTTCAAAGTCGTCTCAAGAAACCCCAAAGCTATTATTTTATTTAAAACGATATTTGTTTATGTTCTACAGATATTTCCGATCAGAATCGAACCGTGATTCATTGTAATCAGTCAGAAATATTATACATACATATATCAAAAAGGTTTATGTACCAATATTTTTATTTTATTAATAGAATTCAGTTTACCATTGTCTGTAGTAAAGGAAACAAATTCCCCCACGAAGTGTTATGGAGAGGAAATAGTGAAATTAACTCCGAAACCTTTCCCCCGCAAGTTATACTTACCTTGATCTACCCGCGTTTGCTCTTTCAAAGAAAATATAGAAAACTTGTTCGCCCTTCATTCGAAACCAGACGTGGAACTCAATGAAGGGTATGGTTTGCTTTACATTTGTTGTAGACTACGTGTCTTACAGAGCATGCAACAAATTTATAAAAATTTTTTTTCATGGCCCATAAGAGTTTTAATTTTTTGGAGGTTCTAGAAATAGATAAATATGATTATTTTATTCTAAAACGTTTGATGCGTATCTGTCTAAATGATTAAAGCATGGAGACCTCGGTGTCGGAGCTTTCCCTGCAATCGTTGGGAATTTAAGAAGGATTTTACATATGTCCAAAGCTGGTGCACTGAACAAAACTTGTGCAAGTTAAGTCGAATATAATTTAATCACACTTATTTTTTGTACAACTTACAAATATATATGCTTGAATCTAAAATTAATGACAGTTCATTTTTGTTAAGAGATTTATAAGAGAATGTCCACAATCGTACACACAGCAATTACATAACCTATTTTTTGTAGTCGGTTATAAATGCATACGATACGATTGGAATGAGCTACTCCAATATTTATTCTCGCATTAAGCAAAAACAATTTCTGTTAATCTCTGTTGGCTAACTAACCTGTGCGTTGTAGTGAGTGTATTGTATTCCAAACGCAGTCTCGGCTAAGGGGTCTGGAAATTGTTTTACGTGACGCGTTATAACGAACGGGAGAGGTCTCTGTGCGTGTTCCGAATCGCCAACATTTCGAGTCTTCGTTTTCCGATTTAATTCAATGTTTACATGAGTCATTGAAGTCGGGCCCCATTAGGATTTTGAAACTCACGGCGGTAATAGCGGAAAGGAATTTGAAATACTTCGCTTTGGTGATTAAGAGGGGGCAAATAATATATAGTACAAAACAAGTGATTTGTGAAGAGATATTACTAGATTTGTACAATTTGCAGAAAAGAAATCAATCACTAATATAGTGTTATATAATGTAAGGGGAGGTATTTTGAATACTTCGCCAGGACATTCTACTGAAGATTAAATATTTCGTATGCAAAAAAATCTATCGGTAAATTTATTTCTCAGTCGTCATGACTGACTATTATTATTAACAAAATGTTCTAACAATTACATCTTGATTGTGGATTCTGGATTTGTTGACTATGAATGAAATTACGTTTCACTCTTCAACCTTGCCACATTAAGTACTGGTGCTGCTTAACCGACAAGACAGACTTGGATGAAAGGTGAAGGAAAGTTATTATGTCTACATCTAAGTATATCCAGATATTAAATGGGACAAATGTGTTATCTGCAAATGGATAAGCATTGTTAGCTTGTAAAAGCTTTTTTATGTCCCATTGCTATGGGCGGATTTTTTCTACAACTACGGAAGAGCGTAGCATATACCAACAGTCTACTCCGGTGCGGATTTGCGGAGATATAGGTTGGGCACAAACTTTTATATTGCATATTTTCAAGCCAGTTTAATGTCTCTCATGAGATTCGATTTTCGCTATCTAGTATTTATAGCCATGCTCGCCGAAACACAGAATCGCTCGTGGAATTTCTCCACAAGCGGACACCAATCTGCACGCCGAACGCGCTCGGCGTCACAAATTCTACAGATGGCTTTCAATCTGCACTCGAGTTAGGGGGACGAGCTCTTAAATGTTGCACACCACATGAAAGTAGTAGGAGATATATCCCAACATTTAAAAACAAATCTGCCGTAAAAGTAACTACAGATTTCGATGGACGGTACAACAGATTCTTCAATTGAAACATGGACTGAAATGTGTGATGAAAATGATCATTTAGTTTAAGGCATGGAAGATTGTAACGGATCTAATTCCCTAGGAATTTAAGCAAGATACAAATCACGTAGCACAGCTGTACCACTGGAATTTTCGAGACATACCCTCGAGTTCGTTACAATTAAATTAACCTGGAATTTGAAATCGCAAAAGGCGTAGTCCCTAAAATTTCAAAAGAGCTTTAGAATCTTTACAACAAAAGACAAATCTTTTATAATTAATACCGGGGGTAGCAAAAATAATTGGGTATATCTAGACATTTTCATAATGAAAGTAATGAATGTTTTGATATTTTTTGTCTAACCAATGTTTAACAGTTACTCATTTTAGTTATTCTATTTTTTCATTTTGTATATGTGTCGCAGATTGGAAGCGATTTTAGCTATTAATTGGTGTCAGGCAAATTTTGGTCTATTGACGCCATCTAAAGGTAACTTTGAGCAATTAGACTTAGACGACGATATTCGAGGGATAGTAGGTCAAATAAATGATATATTTGACCTGGATGACTCGAAGGATCATTCTATTTTTGGAAGAGATTATTTTGAGGAGTGTGAAGCAACGCTAATTCCGATAAACAGCGCTATGTCGAGTTTGTCGTTTCTTTCTCCTCGTAACTTATTATGGTTATTAGAGAACGGATTTTTGTATCATAAATCTATATTAATATTTTTTTCAAACCTTTTAACCCTTTTTTTCCGGAACATTTGCCCCCTCTCAGAATGAGAGGGTTAATGTAGTCCGCCACGCTGACCAAGTGAGGGCCATAGATTTCACAAGCGTTAGAGATCTTTTTTAAATATTAATATGTCAAAATAATTTATATTTTCTTTATCTGATTTTGGCCACTGGTAGAGGGATAACATATCACTCAAATATTATAAGCCGATTGTTCTGATCGACCACTTTATGACAGAGGACTGATCACAACACAAATCTCAATGATCAGACGAATATGATGAGCTGTAATACGTGTTTTATCGTCATCTAGCGAGCTGTCCTCGTGCGCTTTGTAACTGTTACGACGCCGCTTCGAACTTGGTTAATGACGTCATAAAACTCGAGATTAATTAAAAAGCTAAGAACGATTCACGCAATAAAGGTGTTTACGATATATAGGTACATTTTATAATAGCTTTTAAGATAACGCTTTACGAGCGTAGCAACGAGATTATTAAATATTTGATGTGCCGTACGAGGATTATTATTTCACAATCTCCGCACAATTTAATAATAATAAGGTTTTCACTACATGTGTCTAATATAAATCCAAAGAGCTGAAGATCGAGCTCTAGATAACGGGGTCGCTCCGGTTAACAAGTATGTACATTACCGCATG
>DWEE01002027.1:0-12165 GCA_018245755.1 Parelbella macleannani
TCATTTCCCATAATAGTAGTTAATTTTAAGACATGGAATCTAAATTTTTCTTATTTCACATCACCCTGTTTGTTAGATCTCAATCTCTGCTTATTATTCAGTGATGCTGCTCCTCGCTTCTTGCAATTTTAATTCCTTTCATACACTATGTTTCGCTTTTTGCTGACGTTACTTTGAAATCGGATACTAGTTTGCAGTCACTTCCAATTCAATAATTTTCTCCTTATGTCTTTTTATAGCTTTGTTTGTTTAAATTTATGGGCACTTTCACACGTAGTTTTTTTCACTTAATGTTAATACAAAATCATTATTTTTAAAATTATAGATTAGGTATTATGAATCTCCACTCACAAATATACTACTACTATACGGAATATACTACTAAGAAAACAACTTAATATCTCTCTTACACAAACAAGTTTTTCAACTTGTGAAAAATAGTTAGACATTTAGCAAACAGCTTATGCAAAGTTGACCACTAAGGAGGATACTTTTTCATCAAAAATTTACCTCCTAAAAATGTTGTTTAACCTTTTTTTTGATTTTTCCTCATTTGATTACTATAAATGGTTCTTTTTAGTAATTTCATTTCCCATAATAGTAGTTAATTTTAAGACATGGAATCTAAATTTTTCTTATACACAAATATGAAATATTTTATAACAAAGAACAATTAGTTGAGCCTCTTTTCTGAAAACCACAAAGCCATACCTCCGAATCAACATCTCAATTCCATCGTTTATCTATCAGACAACACCATGTTCGACGGATCGTGGTTCATACATTGATTGATTTATTCCGTTGCACATTCTTGTCCCAGCGGGTTCTATGCTAATGAAATCACGGCTATTGCAGGGCATGCACTCAGACAAATTGATTCGTTGCTAGCTATCCGCGCCGCACTCGCCTGTTGTTCTAGTAAGTTCCGTACGCGGTCGGATTCTGAGATGCATTTAGATAATTTATTACAGCTCGATACTTAACATGAAATATATATAAAGAGTTCCTTATTATTTCATTGAAATTATTATGAGAATATTAGCTTTGAGGGTATTTATGACTAAAATTAAAACATAGGCATAATTTAAAATGGCAATAATTTTTAAGCCGTGATAATAATTTGTTCACATTTCCAATTATCGTTCTACTAATTTCACGTTATTAATACAAACTACATTATTAAATAATGACAGATAATATGATATTCAGAGCCTTACAAGAACCGAATATAGATATGATGAAAGTGATGAATTGGGAAAGAGAAAATCACTTCAGATCTGTACATAATTACAGCAATATTTCGTACTCGTTGCTCTCTGCATACACCGTAAAGAACCTGGCGTAATTATATAACGCTGAAAGTATATTGTTGAAATGTCGACTAATTTATTGCACTGTCAAAATTTTGTTTAAATCGATTAAATCAGGCTGTTGCAAGCTTGCACTCAGACAAATTGATACGTTTCGAGAAATTCGCGAAGCGCCACAGAGAGTTGTAACTGTAATAAGTATATTGTCTGTTGGGGGCTTATAGAAACGGTAGAATACTACGACTGAAATGATTATGTATCGAAGAGTTACTTCAACATTCTATCGTTATTACTGTAACTGATTAGTTATGAACTAAAGCGAAATACTAATACTAAGTCTTTCACGAATTTAAACGGTACCGTGTAGAAGAGAAAAATCTTAGGTATGATTGTAAAATAATATAGTCTTCGCTGCGAACGCAGAGCGGACGGTGGGAGGGAATAAATAAATCTAGGATAGGTCTGAAATTAGTCTGGATATTGAGAAAAAACATACATGAGTAACACGGGTGCATAATTAAAATTATATAGGTACGTTTCCATTTTTAATCTTTTATCTAGCTTTAAATAACGGTAGCGTTTGATGAAACCGTTATATTTCCTTTGATTTACGTTAAGATATACGCATCGTTGCCCCACGAGCTTAACCGTAGGCAGAGACGCATTCCGTGCTAACAGATGTTTCTTCCACAGACGGCCACTGGATACAATATTAAATAACTCAAAAAATATTAACTTTTGAAGATATAACCGAAAATTTTAAAAGACTTCTATAATTGAATATATTTTTTATATCTGGCGTTTTAGAAATCGTACTGATTGTTAGGGTCTTTGTACAATTTTATTTAATAGATGTTTCGCATTAATTTTATAGGTGAAAATATAGTTATATTTAAATATCCAAAATTCCAATTCATCACACGCCTGACGTTCTAGTAGTGATAACAGACGACGCTTTGTGCTTCCGTCAAAACGCCGCCGTCCATGGAGTGCGTATTTTTATTTCTTCATACTCACCCGTCGCCCTATATCGGTCGTCCGTAAAAAGTGCAGTAGTAAATTCAATTCGGTCTATAGCGAGCATGAAATTGTCTTCTTCTCGGTCATAAATTATCATCTTAATAAGTTAATGAGTGATTCCAGCGATACTTGCGTTTTTGTTGGATAAAGGCGAAGTGCCAATGCTACCGGTCGGCACTCGTTATTGCCGTATAAGTCCGAGGCCTGCGCATCTGCCTATAGCAAATTTGATTAAAATTCATGTTCATTTATCGCGTATTTATTCACATAAGGAACTGTGTCCCAGTGTTCTAGTGGTAAATTTACTTGTGCTACCGTTTTATCTACTCTTTTATCAGATTCGCTAACTAAATTTTACATATTGAAATGTATATTTGACGTTTATGTTATACCTAGAAAAGTGCTGGAGACAATTTTGTTATTGTTGTAACAAGAAAAACTTTTTGTTTATGGGATCATTTTATAACCTTACTATATGAATGGAGTCTGTTTACGAAGATAAGGATGAGTAAGAAGATGCTAATTTAAATAGCGTTTTTTCTAACCGTCCTCTTGGAAGTGTCTCGCGTTGATAGGATTCGGATCACGTGCGATCGATCATGCTCTATCGAATTTTTAATTTCAATGAATAAAAATCGCTTCGAAGCGTCAAACATTGCGCGGTAACAGGTGAACGCCTCACCTCCCGGGCGGAGGAGACAAAAAATCAACATCTGTTACTTGATAAATTTATGCAAGCATCGGTCGTACACACGATCATATCTACTTGAAATACGTCGCCGGAGACAAATTGCAGTCACTTCAAACGTGGCGGGCGAGTGTCCCACCGGTGCAAGGAATAAGCAAACAGACGATTGTTCCAATGCGGACGCGGCGCCCGAGCCGAATGAACCCACCGCACCGGTAACACAACGCAAATTGGCTTAATGCTTAGAAACCGTAAAGAACCGTAAACCGGACCGTAAAGCACCGCACTTCAGCATTAAATCCGCATAATTATCGGATAGGCAATAAATTGTAGCGTGTGGGAGCGCGCGTCGTTTGTATGTGTTCGTGCTGGTTCGTTGCTTGTTACAACATCATTGTCTTATTCAATATTTTTTCTTAAATACCTATATTTTATCAAATTAACGGTTAATATTATCTTCTAATTCTTGGTAGTCACGGTTATCTTTTTTATTATTCCCTTTATAAACTGTAGAATAAATTTGTTAATTAACACAAACAAATATTATGTTATGTCTATATTTCGCGTTTATATTACATATATAGAATTCTCATTCAAAGTAAAATAACCTTAAGCATTTGAAAATTAAAATGTACAAAAACTTATACAAAATATCTCTTGCAATCAATAAATCATAAGTACCTACTATAAGTGGATAACGCATAATTTATGTTTATTTATCATCATATATTATACAATATAAGTAAATTATTATTTTATATTAGCTGCCAAGCTCTTGCTCAATTTTAACATATTCATCGCAAACGTAGGTAATACCCAAACATAGCAACAAGGTTTTAATATTAACACTGATTTATAACCACCACTTACGTCATAGAGATTAAAGAAAACAAGATTAGACCTTATGACGTCATCTTACAACTAAATTTGTTTAATATTATTATTAACCAACGTATACATAAGTAATCAAAACGGTAAGTGTGTAGTGTAGAATCCCTCTACATGTTCATCTATGATTTAAACTTATTATGGCCTAACAGTTCGATAATGAATGAGCCGGTCGTAAACGGCGGAGTCAAAAGAACATTAATGTCAATAAAAAAGCCATAAAGTCTATTAGCCGTCATAAACTTCACCGCATCTGGTCAATAGCTTGTTTCGCATACAAATACTGTTAATAATTCTATTAAAACATTACTACATGTTGTAATGTGGGTATTCCGTTTGGTTTTCTTTTTACTTCTGTCCTTTTAACGATTACGTTTCTAATCTTATATACTCACTGAATTTTATTGTTTATTATATCTATCTGATTGGAAAATCAGAAAACCCCGCACCTGGCCTGCATGTATGAAGAAATTGATGAATATAGGAGATGCACGTCACGTTAGTAAAAATGCATATAAAATAGATGATGTAACAATAACAATAGTGGTAATAGTAAACCTATTTTTATAATAAGAAAGATAATAATTGAAACTATCGTAGTCGCCAAATTCGTAAGCGATTCGCTGTATTTTAGGTGTCATTTTATCTTTTTTTTTGCCTTAGAGCCGTAAATTTCCATGTCGAACGATAACGAGTACAGATAAAGAACACGGAAACGAACTTTTGTTATGAACATCACAAATAGAACAATAAATTACCACAAGGTGTTATATCGTAAGCTTTTGACCGCATTACGCTCAAACAGAATACTTGCGTATACGCTCTTAGTGAAAACTATTAGCATAATAATTGCTTACCTGCCAGCAAAGCAGGTGAATTGTTAGAAATTGCCGGCTCTTTGTCTATGCGTCCTTTTTCAATTTGTGCAACGTTTATTGTTTATGGATTTCCATTGTGAATAGTCAGCTTTATTTTTTAAATCTTAACGGTTTTTATAACAATTTGTAAACATAACGGTCCTGTTGTTAGGGATGTATTACTGCTATTGTTGATATATTTGCGTCACAATGGACAGTTTTGAGTTTGTGCAATTTTTGTTCTGTCCACGTCGTACATTTGATTTTAGGAATTCGTTACTGTTATTCTGATCCAAGCACATGTTCTCACTTCGTGTGGATGTTTGCGCTAGTCGTCTTTGTCTCATTGTTTTACTACTGCTACTGTTCACATTAATATTCGCCGTTTCTGTTTATTGCTTTCACATTATTCATTCGTGTACCTCTTTGTTCTTTCTCCGACAACAATATTGGAACAAAAAATGTTGTCTGCTCTTTAAAATGCTTCTAATTCTAGCTTGTTCACTTATTCGTTTATGGAGATAATATTTTCTTATTCGGAAGTAGCCAGACTAACAATTTTTCTCTGTATACCTTCATTTTTATATTTTACGCTTACACTATACATTTTTCAATAGTAATAATTATTCGCATCTTATAAATATATGAGTCATTCATGAACATAACATATAAGTCACTCAACTGCTCATAGATTATTTATTACATGTCTTATTAAAGGCATAAATTAATAACTCTCGTTGGAAATGATTAATATAATAATTACTGTTATAATAATAATGTTTTATTGATTTTAAAGTCTTCTTATTATTTCAATACATTTCTTAGATATATAAAGTTGGAACTACCTACGTAACGAGTTGGTCCGTCGAAGCGCTTCGTGCGGTGGCTCGAAAATTGTAATATTTCAAAATTACTCAAGAGTCGCGTTCGCTTGACTAATGCGCTAAGTTTCGGGGGTGGTTACCACCCCGGTGCGTGCCGACTTACCCCGGGCCTTGTTTTTAAACTTCTGAACTTGATCAAAATATACTCCGCCGCCTTCATTTAGGCAGACACGTTTATCATTATTTGACCAGCTGCGCACTTTGAATCACAAAACTTAGCCATCTTTCGTCTTTCATCATTCGTTGTTCTAATACATATACCTAGTGCTATATTCTTCGATCATTCATAACAAGTTTGATAACACGTAATTTAATAACGTAATTTAATAACGGCTCAATGACAACTCACATTGATGACATATCTGTAGATATCTACGATTACTAATGAACATTCTAGAAAAAAAAATAGAATCGAATGAAAACGCTCCAACCCAAAACCCAAAGGAAAGGTTTCAATTTTGTTGATAAAGAGTAAGAGTAAAGGCATATAGCGTGTGGCGTATAATTCGTAGTTAGGTACATCTATAGCTATATACATTCTGGAGGCCGCACGTGGAACGGTCCATGTGACAAACCGGTCTTGAGCAAGCCTAGTAACCTCTAAACGACTTACGTGAGCCCGCAAAGGATTCCTCGGCTCACTTTTAATCTTTTGTTACAAACACTATAGGTGTGGGAAAATGAAAATCGTGTGAAAATTTATACGATGCAAACGATGTAGCGTTCCACGCGAACGTGATGATGCAAACGATCACATGCAAATGTGCGAAGACTGTATTGATTAATATGTAATGATTGCAATAACTATTCCGTTACGTGCAATATTAGGCTATAATATTCTATGATAGAATTAGAACCCGATATATTAAAACCCAAGTATGTGTACAGAGTTTTAAAAACACCTGTCTTAAATCATCATCATTAACCCTTTTATTGTTCCACTGTTGGGAACTGGTCTCCTGTCATAAAGAGAAAGATTAACGTCATAATCTGCCACACAGGCCAAGTGCAGACTGGCGAACTTCACACGTCTGGACTCCAGACCCCTTAGATAACAATATGGTGAACTCAGAGACATACAGATTTTCGTATAGTATTTTCCGTCACCGCGGCTAGAAGTAGATTAATTTTCAAATCATATAACAGATTAATTTTTAAATCCTACATCGTACTATGTATGTTTAGGTAATAATTAGGTTTGTTGATAAAGAATTTTGAAAAGTATGTGCAACATTCAACATTGTTTTGAGTCTCAAGTTCTTTCTTCATATAAGTTATGCCGAAATTACTACTAAAAGATATACCTGTTGTTGAAAAATGTGAGTACTATTGTAACACAAATATTTTTAAATTAAATTTGTTTTACAAAATGTGCGTGATGAAAACGAAAATTTTGCAAAATTCTTCAGTAGTCTGATCCTTGCGTGTATTTATATCTAAATGTTTTTGTTTTACATACATATTTGTATGCCATAATTTATAAAGAGAAATACATTCTGACTGGCAGGATGAAATAAATTGATGAAATTACAGGTTCACGATCGTCCTGATTATTAACCCCTTGTTGTTCTACTTTTAAACACACGTCTCCGCTCACAACGAGAAGGGTTAAGGCCAGACATATTATTTATGTTCAACATGTTATAGACTTGTCTACTAACTATAACAGTTTATTGTATGGTGACGAAATTATTTTATTATTATAATGCTTGTTACTGACCAATAAAGGCACTTAAAAGTAATCTCATTTGCTGAACTTCGAAATCTTGAATCCCAAAAATTCCCAAATCCCAAAGAATTTTTCTACCGAAAAATCATTAGAAAGATAAACCCGCTCGTTATTATCTAAACTACATTTCATCACAACTTTAATAAGGATGTTGTACTTTATATTCTTTTTAATTTAGCTCAATAAAGGGAACATTAAAAATAAATTTATCTTTTATATTCCATAGACTCATGAACTTGCAAATTCATCTTTTATGTACATTCGTACCTACACACTGTATTTAGCATGTCTTTGTTATTTTGCAGAAATTTGACAGTATTTTATATGGAATTTAGCTTTTGTATTCACTTACGTATATGTATATGTACATACATACCTACCTATATTCCGAAAAATCGCCCGCAGCTAAGAGCTCGTTCCAGCCCTTAAGGATCTGTATCCCATCATAGAAATTTTATCCAAATCTGCTCACTAACAATATTTCACTAACCCGCAGGATGAACTTGGAATACTTCGTGTGGTAGGTATACCGTCCTTCAAACCATTCAAATACATCAAAACAAATATTCAGTAGATATTATTCTCACGCAAAAACCCTGTGCCATAACCACCATAGTGCTCAAGTTGCCGTATCTTAAAGCGTGTTCGAGAATTCTCAACTCTAAGAATTTCCGACTCTTAGAATTCCCGCTAGAACTTGCCTCGTCTCGTTAGCGCCGCGCGCCGCAAGCCTTCTTTACTTATTTATGTCCGGACTTTTTCCATTTGCGGGTTACGGATACCAATGCGTTGGAAATTTTCGGAGTATCATTCATCGGTAATTGTATGAGTACAGTATTTGAAGAATAGAGGTATAAATTTGAAAGTTTTGATATATGTGCCTATTTTTAAATTAGTTTTAAATTTGGAACATTTGAAGTCATTGCTAATCAATAATAACATTTATTCCGTTTTACGCGGTCAAAAAATAAAGGTCCGAAAGTTAATCAAAAACATTGTTTTCTATTGCTGTATAAAATTTTGTCATCCAATAATATAATATTTTGTACATACGTTTAATAAATACAAACCGAGTCACCGTAGTTCTTAATATAAATACCGGTGTCAATTAAAAAAGCGTACATCGCTTTCTAGAATTCGATACACGCAATTGAAAGGTGTCGGAAAAACGCTGGCGATTCTATGAAAATGCATCGGAGTAAAGAAACCTGCCCAGGAATACCACATGCCGTTTTATAATCAATGCCGATGGGATCGCGTTACAATGGAATTTAATCTTTGTGCACACTGACTTAATGGCTAATTTATTGCGGCGGCCAATTGGCTGTTACGTTACTACGCTATGTGTCCTTAATTGTTGCCAGTTTTTACTCGGGCAAGGTGCGGATGTAGTTACTGAGCACGTATAAACGTTTTTGTTAATTTATTAATATAGGTGGTCTAACTCGAATGGATTAACTCTTTTTACCTCTATATCGTTTACCTTAATTTATTAACTAGCCCCGTGTGCGGTCTATTAGGTTCTTTTTTCAGATTGATGCAAATTTTACCAAACGTACGTGATGTCCTGCTATTCTGTATTAATGATTATCATTTAGAGAAAGAGGATTGAATTTTTTTAGTAATAATTTGTTTGGTCTACCTATTGCTGACCACTAAGACCTCATTGCGGAGAGTTCTACACTCGATAAGACAGTCAGGCCTTTAATTAGTAAGTATTCATATTTAATGTACTTTTGTATATATTTGCGTTCTAATTTTTTATATATTCTTATTGTTATGTTTTGTGACTACAACCCATAACCGTCCTCATTTGAATCTATCAGTATCAGCGTTCATTATTTCCCTAGAAACTTATTTATTATCACCGTATAGTTGAGGAATTTATGGAATATATTTAATTAAAAAAGGCATTCCTGGAAGGGGAAACAGATTAAGTCGAATGCTAATGCGCGTTTTAATTTTCCATTATATGTAGATTTCTTACAAACGTTCTGTATAATTGTGTATGAACAGTAGATACATTAATTATAAGATACACTTGCTTATTTTTTGTTGAGTACAACCGTTATGGATCACGGGTAGTTTTTCTTCAAATAAATATATGCCCTTATTAAATTCACTAAACGTGATATGCTTGTCTGCTATCAATCGATATCAAACCGACCGGCAAACTAAAGTCCTATTGTTACAAAGACATATAAAAACAATGATTGGCACAAACGTTACAAGATCAATATTTTCTCCACACTCGGGTCACAAATGAATGATAAATAATTTATTTCACTCATTGTATTTTGTCTTCGCGTACAGTCAAGTTCGAAATTGTTGACAGAATGCCAATAAATAAGTCTTGTTAATTGCTGCAAAAAATATATAAAATATGCTTATAAAAGTCTAGTTATATATACAGTGGCCATCGTGGCTGTTTATGGCCTCGATCATCCTCATTCTGAGAGAAGTTTTTTGTCCAATAGTCCAACGATAACAAGGGCTGAAGGCATACGTCACTGAAAAGTAATTGGGTGATAACTTTAAAAAGGATTTCCATTAGTTTCATTGTTGATATACAACTATTAATGTTATTGGGTAATTAACTATCGTTCGATTATATGTACATGAAATGATGTAAGATATAGTATTTTTATCCGTATATTGTGTACATTGTAAATACCTATATCAATTATACATTTATATATTTGAATGTAGCGATAGAAAAAATCTACTTATAAATATGTGTTCAGCAACCTTTAGATTTAGAACACACACACACACACACACATTATTTTTATGTCGGCGTAGGGAAAAATATACCAAACGGCTATCGACTTGTACTCGTATTGATCCGTATTTAAGTTAATTACTTTGTGTCTATTGTTTGCAAAGTTCGTTCATTATTTTTTTTTGTACACCCTCCTTTCATATATTGTTATTAAACTAAACGCCAGTCATAAGTCTTACCTTCACAGATATAACTAAACATGAAGAAATCTAAACTTGCTTAAAACCAATTTGCTTTAAAATTTACAGCAGTCTTCCTAAGAAGCTTGCACACTTTACTCGCTCATATTCACAGGTGAGACGAGATTCTAAAAGTCTTACTAAAATGTGGTAACTTTGAAAGCGGATAGTATATGGCTGAATAAATGTATATCTGTTATTTAAATTGATTATTAACGTATGCATGAGATTCAATATAACAGAAAATCGTGCCCAAGTTTCGTTCGAGATACATGTAACGGGCTGCATCGTGCGCGGATTTTGCATACGTCCTTAATTTTTTTTCCGTTAACTCACATCGTGAATGGAAATGCTTTGATATACATAATAATGTTTCTCGTTTCTTGCCGGCGTCAAATTTGTATAACGTCTATTCCTGTATTACGCAATTTTACCTATAGATACGGGTACAATTACCCGTGTCGGTTAAATTTCGTAATAGAGGAATTATTGTTTTATTATGTCATTACGCTAGCTCATATAGGGATAGGCAGAAAGAACTGAGTGCCCAATATCTCTATCGCTATAGACCTGACGAGCTTCTTCTACACTCTCTATACACGCACGCTTTGGAGACTTTTATCTCTGTCATTAGCCAATGTCTGACCTATTTGGTCAAGATAGTTGAAACTTGGTATCACTAATATATTGTAATATATTTATTTCAAGATTAAATCGGTATTGTTTTTGTTATCTTTAATACCAGCTTCTTATGAAGAATGATTAATTTGCAACAAATAGGTTCGTGAGTTCTCTAGCATAGATAGCTTGCAACCATGTTGTAAAGCTCATCGGTGGATACAGAGCCAACTTGTAAGCGTTAGGTTGGCTTCTTTCCTATCATAGCATATTTAATCGAACATGCGTTTGATCGAACTCGCTAGAACATGAAAGCAGTCTGAATGAACATATTTATATCTATAGGTATACAGCCAGTTCTAGGCATCTTTAGAAATTCGGTAAGTATAGGTAATAATCTCCGGGCAGTAATTTTGATCACAAAATTTCATATTATAAAAAATATTATATATAGTGTTGTTAAACTTTATACATAATAAATCGATGCTATTATTCGTACGTATGAGAGTTGATACGTACATATGTACCTACAAACACGAGAACGAAAGTCACTTATAAATCAAAGATATCGTTATCAAATAATTAAGATAATTTGTTGTTGGAGAGATTGATTCGAAGCGGACATGCTCGTGACTTATTTAGCGAGGACAGGTTGCGACGACATTGTAGAGTCAGTATCTACGCTCCTTCAGTTTACCGTACACGAGCGAGCTAATTCTAATATCAGATCTATTGACGCATTGATTCGAATGGCCATTAGATTGTACTCTACATGTGTGTGTACTATAGCCAGTAATTACAGACATATCTACATACATGCATACAAACATACTACGCACAAACGTGTAAAATAAGTATATAATTGAAAAAGCAATTTATGAAATTTCAACAATTTTTATTTCAGTTGTTTTAGTTACTAGGTCGATATTGGCTGCGAAAAAAAGTTTTTTAGAAGCTTGAAAAAGCATTGATCTTTTATCGTAATAAAACTACATTCATTTCGCTACGTTGGAACTGATCGATTCTCCGATTGGCCTATTATCCTAAGTCTTTAATCATTTTCTTTGTTTCGCAATCGTTTGCTGAACAATCACATAATGCGAAACTTGACTTAATTTATTATTTCAGATTCTAATTCAATCTTATTATTGACGCATAATGTTCTAAAATATGAGTAAACCTTAATAATCAAGTACAATTATTATTAATA
>DWEE01002028.1:0-12164 GCA_018245755.1 Parelbella macleannani
GTTTACTGCTTAGGACTCATATAACACATATGTACATAGTTTGGACAGAGTTGTGAATTAGTTAGTATCACAGTTGGTATACTATGCACACTTGGAGTTTAATAATATTTTTGTTGGTAATCATTTTCGAGGAATGATTACATACGAAACGGTTATAGTTAAAGCCGTGCAGGTAACAAATCAAGTTGCAGTAAAGCCGGCGCTGTTATTGGCAATAAATAGTTGCGTTGCTAGGTAAAGGTGTAATGTATCGCCCGCTATCAAAGTTTACGAGCGCAGGCGCCACGGCGTCGACGCCCGTGATTGGATTCGCCAGCAGTATTTGCAGTATTTCCTTTGCATTCGCAATGACAATTTCCTGTACTGAGTCAGCCCACTATAAATAAATCATATAAACCATTGCTCGTAAAGATGTTTTATTGTTCGCTTTGCAACCAAGGTGGAAGTTAAACAGAATTTCATTCTAATTTCTTCTTTCAGTCTTTGGTATTATTCGTATATTGGAGTATTCGCTAGATATATCCAATTAATTTGACGTCTCTCCTGTTGCAGATCAAAAGCCAACCGACACAGATGGCGTGCGATGTTACTGCAACACAGCACAGTGTGTCAGCTCGGGCTACATGTGCAGATCGCGGCGGGGCGGCGGCTGCTACAGCGAGTTGCCTCCCAGGCGTCATCACGCAAGGCACGGCTGCCTTCATCATCTAGCTGAAACGTGAGTACAGACAACGTATTGAGCAAAAAAATCGTCCAATTGTACTACCTTGCAACACGCCAAGCTTAAAAATATTTTAACCATTTCAATGTATTTCGTGTCTGGTTTTGGTTTATCATGGGCAAAAAGAGGCTTTTTGTCTGAAATACCTTTTTTTAATTTTACATTTTTCAATTTTTCCACTTGCTTTTATTTACATTCTTAATGTTCTGCAAAACTGACTTTTCGGTTTGTAAATATTAATTATAATCAAATTCTGGTTTGAGTTCCTTTGCTTACATGTTAATTTCTTTTTTCCTTCACTTCATACACAATGTTCATCCATTATTTATTTGTATTCAAAATAATTAGGTATTCCATACTTGTTTCCGGCTGTATCATCATCAGATGGAATCGAATAATTGAAATTCATATAGTAATGGGAAATTTAAGCAGCACAGTAGTATTAAAAATGTCTTTGTTGTGGAGTTCTAACGATTGAGAACGGATATTTTAAAATGTTATCAACTCCAATTATACCGGCATGCTAATTAATTAACACGGTCTCCAAATGAACCTTTAAAACAGGCTACGGTCCTTGTAAACCATATGAAGTGTTCATTAAATTGAAGTTCAAATATCCATGTTTGAACATGTCTACGCTTGCCCCTAGCAATTCAGTTTTATTTTAATTATTTGTCATATTATTACATACAGATACAATCTTTGTTTAACCGACATTTTTTATAGCGTTCCAATTATTTGTTTTCGATGCCGTGTAGGGTTTCCTGTGTTTCTTGTTAACTTTCATCGTGGAATTAATTAACTATTCTTTTGTTGGGCGCGGTACCGAGACACGCATTGTCATCCATCAATTTTGCTTATCATGCTTGAGAACTCGCGGCTCGCTTAACTAAATATCCAATAGACCGCGTTCCAAGTACCTTCAATCAATTTGTCTTCGGCTATTTCGAAATCTCTCCGTGACTCTTTCATCATTTCATTTTCGATGTCCGTATAAACAATTACATAATCGGCGCGATCGGATGTATCGTGCCGGTGACTTTAATTTGACGGAATACCATTATCGCTTCTTTGTTCTTCGTCCAGTTCAATAATTCATTGATAGCTAATTATGCAGAGGGAGGCTCCGTCTGTTTTTCTACATCGGAATTGCTTCAGTCGATTATCTTATTCGTATCGTCCCGGGCCCTGTTTTCAAAACTGGTTCCGTCTACGTGGGGCACGCTCGGCTTTATTTGCTTTAAGGTATTTTTGCTCGTTTTTTGGCAGTCTCTCGTAGTCCATTATCATCGCTAACGATCGACGAGTCAGTCACTGAGATCACGATCGGTTTCAAATTGAATTTCTGTGCTTTTATCGCTAATTAATTTTGTCGGAGTTGTTTATTGTGTTCATAAATTGCGGCGTCGGATCTTTGTCCTCGTTTGTTGCGATAAGGGTGACGGTGGACGCCTGGGGTTGAGTCAAAGGTCGGGATCCTAGATAGCGGCGCGGACGCCGACCCGACCGATGTGTCACATTTAAATCATTCGCTCCACACGATTCTACAGCGTATCGCGATGACATTAACGCCTGAATCCCGTGAATCCAAACCAACATAAGGCATTGTAATGCCATACGATTTCAGATAATGCCACATCTCTCCATAATAGATAGTGCAAGTTTCAACCCTTTTAGAGTTTCTATTATTCAAACGTTGATAGCAAAGAAATAGGGACCTTTTATCTATTGTTTTAGTTACGACCGATGTGTTTATTGTATTCAGCGGGTCTGTGGATATGTTTTTAGAATTTAATAGTACTTATAATTTTTCCTGAATTTTATGATTCTGACTTATCAACAAGGTAATACTTCTTTTGCACTTCGTACGAAACGTAGCACAACAAATATACATACGTGACTGATTTCAATTTTGCAGTACGGATCACAAAAATCGCGAATATGAAATTGATTCGTTATGACTATTATTGATTCTATATATGACGCTGAAATTTTGTTCGTCATCATTGATATAAAAAATGTATTGCTACAAAAGTGGTAATTGGAAAATGTTTTTTATGGTTTGTCTTTGAATAGACAATTATCGTTTAAAATAATGTTAAGTATGTATATACCAGGGTGGTAAGAGAGCAGCTGGCAGCTGGCAGCTGGCATTCAGACGCTAACTTTCCGCAATCGTGGGAATGGAGTCCAGCTGTGGAACATATGATTGTACTTTTTGCAAGTTGCACCATATAAATAAAAGTTGTAATAATTGTGACTGCCTCATTGATCGAGTGGTTGCACGCGCTACACCAGATCAAGAGGTCCTGGGTTTGATCTCCGGATCGAGTACTGTTCGGTTTTCTAAATTGAATTTTCTAGTAGTAACACAGAGGCCAGATTTGTGCCTGCTGTATGGCAATAGGCTCAACCCCTATTCCACGATGAAATGCACAGTATCACAGGTGAATGGCGGCAGTGATATACATTCCTCTGACTACACTTTGAAGATAACAGATGTGACGTCTCGTAAATGTGTAACAAATGAGATAATACTACTCAAAACTTAACAATTTTGATTCACAACGTCGATATTTTAATAGGATTAAATGTTTGGTCTTATTTGTTTTAGTCAATGAAATATCGTAGTATTTATGCTGGATTATGTTAATTTCATTTAAACCTACTTTAAACCAGAAATGTGGGTAGTTAGTAGCGACACTAACAGACAGATTTTTTATATTTGGTTTTGATACATAGATAAATAGATAAGAATTTTTCCAAATTATTAAACGGTGATAGTTTAGTGACTTAGAATTCAGCCTTTCATTCCAGTCGTCCTGACTACAAAATTTAATTTTATATATAAATAAATATAATTTTTTGTAACGGTAAAGGAAAGCATCTTGATGATACGAGGATAGAATTCTCCATAATGTTCTCTAAGGTCTGTTATGACTGCGAACTCGCACTTTACCCGCGTGATATATTATGGTCTTGATCTTTCTCATTCTGAGAAGAGTAAAAGGGTTGACATATTATTATATGTACATATATTGCTGAGCAAAGGCCTATTAGCCTGAAATTAATAGAGCTGTATTAATAGGGGTAGTTTACCACGCAATATACATCGTAAAGGACTTATTAGTTTTGCTTCTAAGCAGCAAGTTTTTATGTATTTATTTGTGCTATCGCTTGGCTTAGACTATAATAAAATATCACAAAGTACGAGAGTATGTTAATTCTGTTGCTTTAATTTTGTGATCCCGCAGTAAAAATACAGCAACCAGTGACCATTCCACAATTTTATTAGACATAACTTTTTGTTGCTAATATATTGTCGCGCCAGGCTTCTTTTCGAGATAGGTAGAGAGCACCGAGTGCCAAATATATCTGTCCTTAGAGGCCTGAATATGCGCTTTTATACTCATGACTCATCATACACTCACATTGGTTATTATTATATATTTACCCTGTTTTGATTAATTATCCTTCAAGACTCGTCACCCGTTTGAGATTTAACGGGTGATGTTTGAGGAGGGATTACAATAAGGTTCAATTAATTTTACGCGATATACAATTGGATTTTGTAATCCAGTATATGTGTTGGTTGATATATTTTTGCTTTATCCTTTTTTAGTGTATGGCACCTAGTCAGAGCCCCTGATATGATAACTAGACGGTCGATAAACTACATGTGATCATTTCTAAATACATACTCCGTACATAAATATCCGTTCACAGGAAGTATAGAACAAAAAATGTGCTTATCATACAAATACTCGTGTTGTTTTCGCCACAGAAATCCTGGGTAGGCATCGGGCCTATAGCCCCAGTCTCACCAGCCCGGAATTAAATTAATAACAAAACCAAATGCGATTTTGCCAATTTAATTCCGAAATATAGGTTCTCAAACCGTATTATGGTCTATAACATAGCCGATTCTTTATTTTCTCTAAACGCCACAACGGTGTGTTTTTTCCTGAATTCCACGGCGATCAGAATGGCCAAACGATTTGGCCCGCGCGCTGTATTAAAATGTTTTAATCAAATATTTGAAACGGTCGCATTGCCACAATGTATTCCCACGAGAAACGACAGAAATATTCAAATTAGCCGATGGTTCGAGGTTTATGGACGCCGAGGTTGATAGGCCTACTGCACACGAGCTATAAATAATAGATACCCTGACACGCCGTGTTCAGATATATGACGATAATTTATATTATTGACGCAATAGAGATTTGCATACTGACAGTTAATTGTTCATACTATACTGTTATCGGTATAAATTTATCATCAGCCTGTTCTGGTCCACTGCTGGACATATGTCTCCTAGTAGCACGCCACTGAGTTCCATCTTCAGCTCTTCGTGTCCAATCTAAGCTAGTCACTTTGTGTATATCGCCACTCCAGTTAAGAGGAGGGCGTCTTTCACTGAGACTACAATATACTACTTATACAGATATGCAAAATATCTGTTAACATTATCAGTTAAACTTGTTTTTCTTGGAATTTCCGGTCCAAGGTCCTCTGATCGCAGTTTAGCCTGAAGAGAACATGTAGTATGGTAACCAGAAAGCTGATAAATTACATGTAGATACCCTATTATATGCTTATATATGTAGATACTATTTTATCGTTCCACTGTTGGCCATGGTTCTCTTCTTATAATGAGAAGTGTTAAGGTCACGTCTGCCATGCTGGCCAAGTACGACTTGCGTTTGTTAATCAAAAATTAATCTTATATTATCAATTTCTGACATTCAAATCTTACACAGTTATTGTACGGTTATAAATAATTAATCAAAAAGATCAAGTCTACATAATAGTTGTCATCTCCATTCAATAGTCATACATACGAGTACGTTGCTTATCTCCTTTGGAATGTTCAGTTTGGACAACAGCAGCTTCGCTAGCTTGCAAATTTAATTAATTTCAACGCAGGGCTTCCTGTTTTAATTGCCAGTCGTGAATAAATAAATCGTGATCTTTCCAATAATTATATTCACCATATTATATACATATATATATATATATATATACATGATATATATTATAAATGTTCTGAGGAAGTATATAATTTATTTTTTGTTATGACATATATTTACATAATCGTTTTGTGTTTTGAATTGTCATTTGAAGATTGTGTCAACAATTCATAAATTAATTTAAATTTTATTTATGGTTTTATATTATTTGTTTTGTAGGCATTATTAAATACATTCTACATTTTTAGTTAAATCAAAGTTATAAGTATTCTGTGTTGTCAACACCGTATCAAAGACAATGGTGCTTCTACCTAGGTGTCAGTGCTGCCATCTAGGCGACAGTGCTGCCATCTGTTCAACAATAAAGGGGCCGCTACCACACTAAATATCACTCGACTTAACGATGTTAACTTCTTATAAACCGAACATGGACTTATGCTTGTTTGTTAAAATCAATACTGACATACAAATTATATTTCATGATTGTCTGATCTCAGCTGTATACAGTGTGACATTGCCTTTCTTGTCACTCGAAAGGAAACTGTGTCATTTGCACTGCGAAAATGGACGTGAACTGTATAAATTATAATCAGATAATTGATTACTTACAAAGCGGATGTAGGTATGTACTATGTAGTGCTTGAGTATTATAAACAATATACCAGCATCTAAAATATTCCACTTTCGAAGTGGTTCGATTTTCGAGTGACGGGTAGTAGAAAAATTTTGAAGGTTTTCATTATCGTTTTAACTAATTGATATCATGAAGTATGATTTGATAATTCAATAAAAATTGCTAAAATACTTTCTCATTTTAAAATTATCAATGAGAATGAGAGATTTGCTCAATTAGTAAGCTGTATTATTAATTCTGCAATTAAGTGTCCTCAAGTTGTAATTAAAATATTTACGACTTGCGGACACCACCTCATTCCTTATTTTCATTTGATAGAAAAAACATGTAATATAATAATGGAAGACTAAAGTTCTTAAAGTAAAACATGTCTGTACAATGCAACGTCGGCACCGCGTACAATTCACATTGTATCCAACAATTTATCGTATTTTAATGTAAATTCGTTGTTTTTTCGTGAGAAAGATGTCTTTATGAATCACTGACGCGTTTAGAATTCAGCGCATGCCCATATTACTCAGCGGCCGACTCTGCTACATGTAAATGTTGGACTGGATGACATAAGCTGGCTCTCTGTCGCTACACCGAACAGATATAAGCGTGCACATGTATGTTACAGTGATATTCTCATATTAAGTATTTATTTTATCATTAAACGCGTCGTGAGTGATACACATGATGTATGTATGTACTTATGGCTTATTGACCGTCCCGAAATATGGACGTGAGTTAAGCCGGTACATACATATATAATAATTTTTTTAATATCATGTCGCTAGGTCCGTTATGCTGAGAGCACTGATTTACAAAAATCTCTAGTCTTACGGATCTAACGTATTCTAATACGTTGATTTTATATTATGTTGTCATGCCCTTTTATATGACGTAGATGGAAACTGCCCAATAGAAAATATGTCTGTAACCTCAAAGCGCTGACGTGCTTCTTCTGTGTTCATCGCTCCCTTCACATATGCTTAAAAAGTGCTTTCGTTTTGTGTTATTTATATGTATGGATGCATTTGCAATCTTCATTTTTAGCACAGGTTTATAGGATATACAAAGGGCTTTCTTCCAAAGCATTCCCGGAGTGCTATGATCAGGAATTCTTCACAAAACAAAGCAAAAGTTCCTAAGTTCAAAGACATCAACGTATTTAGTCCTACTGCTTTTAAAGTGGCTTGCGGATTTTATTTTTGATCTGACAACCATTAGCTCTTGTGGTTTTCATGATTCCACCCAGATCTGGTGACGACTTAGAAGAGCTTGTCATATTTGGGAGTTGGAATAGGTTATATTGATTTGAAATTCTTCCGCGTAACGGCGTTAAAAAATCGTTCAACCATCCCAAAAAGACGAAAGTAGATTCATAGACAAACCTACCATATTACAAGCCTTTTTGTGTTCCAACATCCATTTCTCGCAAATTTCTTTTAAGAAGGTCATAGAGAATTTTGTAATATAAACTACATGTCAAATAATATCTTTTTTGTACGTTTCCAGGGAGGAAGAAGCGCTCTCACACTGTCAAAACGCGCCGTCACAAGGTGGACCGCCACCAAGAGAACACACCTTGCTGCTGTGCTGCTTCCGGGACCTCTGCAATCACGAGGACAGTCCCATCGCGCGGGCCAGGCTCAACCTGACTGCTAATGATATGGGTATGTTCGTACCATTTAAATAAATATAATACAACCGAAAAGATTCTAAGGAGCCAAAGAATGTCACTAGATTCAAAGTGAAGCAAATTGCGATATATTATTTATAAACGATGGAGCTACTTAACTTGACGTAATGACTTTACGCTACAAAAGTCGACAAGAATTTACGTGCTCTCTTTTAGTCGCTATTTTTTTTCCGAATCTGCACGCTACGCTTCCAGCAATAACTCGTCATATTTGCAATTTATTCCGTTCACATGCAGTGAAAAAAGTCAGGCTATTAAGTATAATATTTTAAGACTTTTTGCTCATTCCGGCCATTCGTGGATAAAACCTAAAAACCAAGCTAGCGAATGATTGATGTATTACTTCCCGAGCATTCCGTTCCGCTTTCCAATTTTACGTAGGTACGTATCGGAGAATAAGTTTCTTTCTAATAACCAGCCAAGCGATAATCTGAAATATATTTCTGTGCAGCCATATCGTATTGCCTCGTGCGCTTAAAAAGTTTTACCTAAAACTGTATGTGAAAGACTACATTGAACTAGCTTTAGTAAATGATAAGTAATTCAATTAGCAATTCCCTCGTTACTGTTCGTAGAACAGTAGGATCGTTAGAATTTAATATTATTTGTCGTAAAATAATTGTATCTGTGGCTAATCGCTACGTGAAAAGATCGTTCTGGAAGAATCTATCTAGAAACTCCTAGTCGGGACATATTGTTATGGAATCGTGAAAATTGATATCAGAACGGTTCTATTTCACGAGAACTCGCACAAATCAGCGCTGGCCGCGTTTCCGTGAACGAAGATATTATTGTTGCGTTCTTATCTAATGTAAACACACTTAGATTGTGAGTCAGCGGCCAGTGTAAACTATAACTGCTTTATTGCATCACGATTATGCTAAGCGTCGATCGTAACTAGCGTCTAAATTTGATTTGAAAGCATCCTTTATTAGTGGATGTGTTTTAGGATTGTGTAAGAAGTTTCTTTACAAAAAGATGTTTTGAATTGGCTGTTATTATATGTTGTGGATGTATCAACAGATAGTACGATAATGTTGACTTGCTAGGTGTTTTAGCCCGACTGCCAGTCTATATAAATACCCTGTAATATACATAAATTATTATAGATACGATTCTCAAGTCTGGAATATAAAAATAGCCCCTATAATTGTATTATAAATATAAGAAAGACTTGCATATCAAAAGTTTTAAATAAGCAATTGCTTCAATTCAAAAAGTTTTAAGGTTTGATTTCTATATCACCCCTATTCAAGAAGAACCACTTGCTGTACTATAAATGGAGTTAGAAGAAGACTTTAATTATTTTTTTATATTAACATTCTGTTTTAGTAGGGTTCTCATAACTCACAGCTGAAAAAACCTATTCAACCTTTCTGAAACTCTCACTACTTTGTGACTAACCACAATGGATACGATATTAACACACAAGTTGAAAAACATCTTAATGGTCATTTACATTTGAATTACCATTGATAATAGTTATTACCGCTAAACAAACAATGGTAATTATTTACTTTAGTCCCAATATTATCACTAAAAACAATACAGACGCCAGTAAACTCGTTCTAAAATCATGCCGTTGTATTAGTATTCAGTTCGCATTCACTCCATCGTATCTTTTAACATTTATCTGATTCAGAGTTACATTGGAAATGTTAACTGCTTCGAATGCGATAAAATGGGAAGCCGGATCGTCCATCTTTTAATCATAATATTTTTTTTGTTTCAATATAATAGAACGGCAGTCGCTGTATCGCGCAAGACGTTGACGTACTAAGCTGTATAATGGAATCTATGCTTCAATGCAAAAAACGATGACGAAAATAATAATAGTAATTATTCTCAAGTTAAAAAATGTTAATGACATACTGAAATCGAAATATATATCAAATTAATTAGTTTCACAGTTTCTAATTGAAACATAGCTGTAAATAAATGGTCCTGTAGGTCTCTAAGTAATTGTACACGACAAATATAGTTCTGCATCATTAAAATCAAATAATATTGTGAACAGTTACTTATCTTATTAATTTCTGTAACTTGTTTGACGATGTAATAATTATTTATAATCTGATTAGCACCAAAAAAATTGTAACTAATATTTTTTTCGTGTTGTCTTTTCGCATCGCTACGACCGTTGCCCAAGCATTGATCGCAGTGGCTTATTTTAGTACACCTAAGTGGTACAACTGTGCTAATTTATATGCCACATACTCGACGCGGTTAAAATTCTTCAAATGCCACTTTGCGAAACAAATACATATATATAGTCACACTTGCAATAGCCATGAGAGAAGGCCTGTGTAGAACAAGGATTGTTGATGATGATGGCGATGACGATAGATGTCGAATCTCTACAAATACAATTTCTTGACTTAGGTCTACCGCTATTTCTTTAGATGATTTAGAATAATTTTCATTCACTCGTATATCGTTTAATTGTTGAGAATTAAAAACAAAATATGTACCTCTTGGGAATTATTCTCTTTTGTAATTAACAACATAATAGCCCGCTTCCATGCGGGGTCGCAGATTAGTATCCTATTTTTGGGAATTTTCAGAACCACTATGAGCCACTTTCAGCGTTCGTTTTTTTAATAAGTGAACAGATTTTTTTAAACTCAAAAGCGTTTTGATCTCCCACTTTTTATTAATACCACTAGCACATTCTTTATTCATTTTTCATTTGAAATTGTAATGAATGTGCAAATCTAAATAAACAGCTAGATTATTGTTTCGAGATGTACCTCTAAAAAGATGGAACTTAAAACTCTGAACTCACTGATTTGTTCGGTCAAAATATTTAAAGAAACTAAACCAAATGATACGGGTAATTTTTGGTTTCGTAGTTGGTGATCGAATTTGCACTCAATTTAGTTACGAAAAATAGATCTACGTATAAATACGTATGTATGAAAAATGTACTAAAATCCATTTCTACCCTACACTTGCTCTATAATATCCATCATTCATAAGTGACACAAAAAGCACCGACCAAGCGGAACTGTACACCCAAGACGGCCATAACGTTTAATGTTGCCAGTTTTTGCGTCTCAACAGGAATGAGCGCTCCAGATAATAACATCATTCATTGCATATCGCGAGGGCCCGCTCGTGTACCTACTTCCCTTGGCAAAGCATTCAGCTTTTTTATGTGCGATTAATTGAAAATTCCTTACAAAATTTTATGTTGAATTTGAATTAGGCAATTGCTGGATCGCATCAAGTAATGTATTATAATGTGCTTTGATAGTTCTTTTATGTTTACGCAACTCAACGTGGAGATATATTTGCTTTGTTATGGGAGAATCAGGTTCTGTGATTTCCATCTCATTTTGAATTCCATGTAATGCAAGTCCGGCATTTAATCTTGACAAGTCTTTATGCTTCTAAGTTTCATGTATAGAATAAGTCTTCTGTGACATCCTACTGATACAATGCCGTCTCTAAAAAATATCCTATCTATCTCCGTTATACTATCCGCTACTCTCCGCTATACTATCTCCGTTCATACCTAGACGTAAATGCAATTAAACCTTCTATCAATTCATACCTGGAGCTAAATGTGTAATGTAGTCAGTACGTGGTCACTGGTCACCGTGACGGCGCTTAGCGGTAGCGTACTTAGACAATTTGTATGTAACTCTAGGCCGGGTGTCGGGTCGCAAGTTGTGACGTCACAGTTGCTAACGCCTGTAAGTAAACGACTTACAACATCATATATAAATGATCTTAATTTAGACTGATTTGTGGAAGGTTTTAAAAGCATAGCATTGCGCCTGTAATCAACGAAGGCGCAAGCAGAGTAGGGTAGTTCAGGCCTATGCTTCACCAATTACGTTAACATTATAATATGGAATAGAAGGCATCCGATCGCCGTACACCAATAAAGCACAAATTCTGACTCCGAGCCACTGTTAAGAATTTTAAGTTAGAAAACTCAAACCCGGGATCTCTCGATCACTAGTCGTGCTTCCAACTACACGACCAATGAGGCCCAGCCAGAAAATGTCCGTGGTAAAGGTAAATTTTTTTTTAATAAATTGACTTAGCAAACAGACAGACGGACTAATTAATGGTCACTGTCACTTATGAACATGTGCAACTATACAGTAGTTGCCTATACTAATTTTCCCTATTAACTTTATT
>DWEE01002029.1:0-12164 GCA_018245755.1 Parelbella macleannani
TTATACCTATTGCACTCATCATTTTTGCTAATAATTTTTAATGGCGGTTTACTACATGATATCTCCTTTCTCCATCGTGATGAGGGTATGTGAAAAAAGCATGAAACTGAGATATGATGCAGTGTAAGTAAATTGACGCACAATCCTCGTTCTGCCTTGCATGCGCCTCATAGGTCCTCACATGTTGTATATGAATATACTGTAGATTAAATAAGACAATCTTAGATAGTTTGAAGTTAATCTTATAATGTTAAGTAAATCTCAGTGCCGTTTGGGATGGATATCGTAGAAAGTAACTATGATAGAAAACTGTTAGGACCTCACAATGTTTTGTTTCATTGCTTTAACAAGTATCTTATAATTTTCACTAGGCGTAAACTTCGTAAAGGCAAAGTGCTAGGATTTGATTCCTGAATCAGCCTAATAGGAGATTAAAATCTAAATATATAATATATATTTTTTCACTTTCACAGAATATAATAGAATATCAAACATATCAACATAAACATACTTATAGATCATGTATAACTCTTACCGAGAAATCCGGATCACCCTCCTTCTTAGGCTCCAGATACTCCCTCAGCTCGGGTATGAGAATGTGTATGGAAGCGCAAGCTGCGGCCGACTTGGCCTGCCGTTTGCTAGAGCCATGCCCAACACCGTACTGCATAGAGCCGATGAACACGGTGGCCTGGTAGGGAGTCGACGCATTCTCTGTGAACCATGAGCAATTCCCACTTGTACCGGTAATAGTGAAATATGATTGGTAAACTAGAACGTGCCACTCACCGAGCTGCTTGAATTCATAAACCGGCTGCTTGTGGAGGACCCGACGCACGTACTCGTGGAACACGGACAGGTAGCTGCGCCCGTTCATGTTCATCACCCAGTCGCGCTTAGTGCCCTTGCCGGCTGTTGTCAAACAACATATGTGTCGTTATAGAAGAATGATGACTTGATGATACCTGAGGCTTGCCGTTAGGAAGCCCTGTGTCGAGCAGACGGAAATGGACAGATGTAATTAATGCCATACATTAATATATATTATGTATGTCAATAGTAAATAGTGTGATAACAGTAAAAGACGTGTTTTAAGTATAGTGGAGATCTCATTTGAAAAATTACATTTTAACTAAAAATAAGTTATATATTTCTTCACGTATATAGGAACAAATTTTGTAAAGAGTTTTGTACTCTTAAACATTTCGTAAGTATATATACACATGATTATATATGAACTTGCTTAAGTCACGTACGTTTTCCGGGATGGATGCTGCAAATGGCGGGAGCTCATGAGGAAGGACCTCGTACTGGTCCCAAACTAGTCGGGCCATCCCCGAAAAACGTACGTGAGTTAAGCCGGTACATAAATAATCTATTTTGTGCTTCACAACTTTTTAATCAATCAAAATATCATATAATGCATCGGAAGCGGATTATTCACAAAAAACAAGATGTTGTGAGAATTTTGAGTCAACTTTTAAGCGTTAAAGCAAATGTGTGTGCCAATTATTAGCTTATGTTTAATTCAAAGTTAGGCCGCTTTTGAGAATATCAAACTGGACTATAAAGGAATTAACTATAAGCGCAAGAAACAGAAAAGTCAAATATTATTTTAATACAAATACCTGAACCATCAGCAGACACAGGCTGCACGGGAATGGTTATAAGTTTGGTGCCTTCAGGCAACATCGGGTGTTGGAGGGCCTTCCTCGCCTTAGTGTACTTACGACGATCTGCCCAGCGCCTGGTATATTTATAACATTAGGGCGTGATATTATTTTAAAACTGCGTGATGAATTGAAATAAGTTAAATTACGTACATCTGACATATTATTAATAACAATAGTTTCTGTAGATCATTTTAAAGCATTGGACATTATCTATGGTGGTAACTATTAAATTATGTGTCTAAAAGTAAAAGTGTATATAGTTAAATATGGTGTGTGTTATAAATGGACAAAAGAAAACAATAACGAAAATTAAAGCATAATATGACTTAATGTAATCTTAATATACACCTTGTATTTATGGAGTACTACAAGGTTCCTTTTTTGCCCACTTCCTTAGTTTATGCTGATCTCATTGATACAAGACAATTTGCAGTGCAGTAAAATTGCTGGTGATGGTTCGGATTATAATAAGTAACGTAATATGTAACTTACTTGAATAACGGACCATCCAACATACAAAAATTTTCTATACACAGAATCTTAATAAACAAAATAGAAAACAACATTAAGTACAAGGAAAAGAGTTTATTATATTACCACTAAGCTAATGTAAGAATAAAAGAAAATAAATGGAAGTAAACTTACTTGAAATGCATGATATTAAGAACTCTAAATTTAAACAACTTCTTGCAGTATTCATTAACTTGGTCGTGCGTGAGATGCTGGGTTTTCCAACTCGTGTTCACAGTCTCCACTCTAGGGGAAGGCATCACTACACCACCGGGAAGCACTATAGGTTGGCGATTTGCCGGAATTTCCACATCGTCTATAGACGGCTCAGTTGTGTTACCATTATTGTCGTTTACCCCAGTTGAGTAATCAGTCGTCTCATTGCCGTTTACGTTGGTTGTTACGGAATCTTTACCCGTCAATGCAGTAACTTCAGTAGAAATTCCTGCTTCTAATTCGGTTCTGCCAACATTTGAATCAGTGCTGTTGTTGTAACGAGTGGGACAAGAACTTTGTTTAGTATTTGATGCCGAGTTGTGCTTAAACGGACATTTCCTTCGTTGAGAATCAGGGTTAAAAACAATAGTAGGTTTTAGGGCATTTTCCGATGTCTTTTCAGTAACAATTTTAACATTAGCAGCATTGCTACTTTGATTAGAATCGGCTGGTGTTATATTTTCATTAACCAGATTCCGTTGATCTGCGCTACCGCTATTCGTTTCTTCTTTTTTATTATTATTATTATAATTCCAAGTGCCTAATTTTATTTGCTGCTCAACTTTTTTGTCTATTAATTTCTGCTTTTCTTCTTCTTCCAACGCCCGCCGATAAGCAAGGCACGGTATTGCGCTTATTGGTATATCATGTCTCTGCAAAAAAAATGTTACAAAATACTATCACAAGTATGGACATGTGAAAAAATTGTACTTTGTGTGAAAAATGCGTTTTTTATATTGACGTAACTAACAACGGATTATAATGGAAGTATGACTTTAATATCTATGCCTGTTCTAACGTTTTATTTCTTTATATAAAACATACCTTAGCGTTTCCCTTGCCAAGAAAATACGGTTTCGATAAGGTACACACTCTGGAAGTTCTGTGAACGTACACGGGCATGCCACTCTGGTGCCGAATCATGATCCAGTCCAAGGGTAGAACCTCAAAAAGATTAACGCCTTTCTCTACAAAATTGGATAATGAAAACAAAATATTACTTGAAATTCAATCATCATCAGCCTACTCCCGTCCACTGCTAGAAATAGGCTTCTACAATAGCACGCCATTGAAAAGTTGAAATTCAATGGTATGCTTTTACTCGTCACATTTTTACGGGCTCTTCTCTGGGCACAAAGGGTGTAAAGGACATTTCAGCGTAAAGGCACTGAATACATGATTACATTCAGCTTTTCAATCTCTATCGATTGATATATTCAGAATAACAGGTTTCCATAAAAATAGTTTTCACCGCCCATTTACCAAGCCAAATCAAAAAAAAACGACTCGTAAATGACTTAATTCCAATTTTTAAAATCGCCGAAGTCGTAAAATATAATGTAACAGATACGCTTATATGTTGCTTTGGCCAGAATAAGTATATTTATCAACGAAACAGTCATATTATACATATGTTAACGTAATAAAGATTTCTTATTTGTTTCATCTAGCTAACTTATAAAACTACTCATCAGATTTGAAAATTTCTGGTAATATATTATGCCCAGATTCATGAGAAGTGTTATAAACTGAATAAAATGATATTACCTTTGTTAGGCAGGGTTTAATATTGATATTTTGTGAAGTCGGAAGAAAAAATGCTGCCCCAAATGCTTTATTTGCGTTCGCTAGCGATAACACTATTTACGTATTGCCAACCATTAGATTAGCAATAGATATATCAATATAATGTACTACAAAAAGATGTGTTTTTAGTAAATATAGAAAACATTCGCGTCACCATATACCCGCTTGTTAATATAAATCACAATATTGGCATAAAATTTAAATGTGACTTACGAGCATTATTACAAGGCATGGTAGGTATATTAATCTTTAGGAACGAAAGTTATATTCTTTTAAAGACATTTTTTTAGGATAAATTTTATATTTTATAGCATGTTATTAAAACACATTGATAAGGTGATAACGTAAAATTAAAATAATTGAGCACTCTGCAGTCTATATCTTATAGTCGAAAGTGGTGCGGATATATCTAATATAATATATTAGTACCACCTCGAAAATATGATTGAAACCGCGGGGCACAGCTAGTGCTCAGATGATTTTTAAATTACGTATGTCTCATTAAAATAGCACTAACTCTAGCGACTTTTCTCCTAGGAAGCATTCAAACAATCCTTAAAACAAAAGTTACAGCGTGTTTTATTGTTTGTAATTGTTTTAACCGCTCCATAAGTTCATATTTACCTTTACTCCCTTTGACTTCAGAGGTATCGATATATCATGGATTAATTAAAACCATTGTATTTCTAGGGATTGTGACGTCACATATAATTACGTTTTGCATATCTAACATGCCAGTCGCGGTCACCATAGGCACAGCAGGAGTCCCATACATTTTACATAGAAGCCGAAAGAACCTTTTACTACGTCTGTAAAACTTTATTAGAATCAAATATTATGCAAAAGCGAGCCTTTCCTCAGCTTGGGCAGAATATGTATTGAAATGGATCGATGGCAACGTTAGCTACAATGGTAACATGTTGTGACTGGTACAACTTAATTTTCATACTAAAGATTCGTTTATATCTCAGCACGGTACTGGTTTTACTGTACATTATTATAAAACAATGTTCAGTCATGTTACAATGGAGCCCAAAATTCATTGAACCAAATTGAATTAAGACAGAAAAGTTTATTTTTCATGCTAATAATTGACCTTTTTCTAAAATAACTCACCTTCAAGTATCACTTTCTCCCGTGTGACATAGGCCTTCTCTTTAGGTTTGGGGGCGGCTTTGAAGTCATCGGGCAGGTCCGCTTCCAACATCTTTTCAATCTCTTCCTCGGGCAGGTCAACTGATTCTCCTACAAAAGCATTCTCTCATCTATTGGGCACTATGATAATGCTATTATCGATGGCTTATAGAGATAGGCTTTTAAACTAATTCAATCAAAAATGCATCTAAACACAACATATGTACATCATCATCATATTCATCAATCATCACACTTGTATTTTTGACAAAGGGGTACGTACAGAAGTGTAGCATGCCAATGTTTCACCTGTTATGTTATACAAAAATACCGACATGAGTTAAGCCAGTACATATACAATCAAGACAATGTCTTTGTCAACACAAAATTAGTATCCACATGTACAAGGTCCTTATGTTAATATATAGGCAGTCCTTGATGTTGTAAATTTCTAGGCGACAGTGACCACTTATGATCAGGAAGGCAATATGCCTGTTTGCCTTGCCTTATGGATATAATATTAAAAAAAAATGTCATAATATTTGTTGCTATAAGCTAATTAGAAGTTTAAAAGGAGAGAATTGGTATTACACATTCAAGTTAACGATTTATAAAAAAAAATTCTACAACATGCAGATAAAAGAAATGATGATACCGATGGAGCTGTGTGAATCATCACAGTCATTGCTATCCTCGTCATTCGACTTCACCTCATCGAGAACTCTGAACTCCTTCAGTTTCTCTAGCTCCTCTGGATTCGTAACATCAGTGTACTTATCATCTGAAGCAGAGATTTTATTAGTCGTTTCATTTTGCTCAACTTGTTTTTTCACTGTCGGTGGAGCTGGTTCAGTTTCTGCAGTCTTCTGTCTCTTTGCTGGAGGTAAGTCTTGTATAACATTTTCCTCACTCATTTTTCTTAACCTACCTACAAGATAAACATAAATTTGTTAATGAAAATATACATGGCCATGTTTGTCTGAATTTTTCTTTTAAGCATGTGGAATTTCTTCAAGCACTCTGAAGAAATACAGTTATCAAAAGAAACCTACATTTAATATTCATAATAAAGTATTAAAAATATCCATTAAAAATGTCATTTATGTCAACTAGCAGTTGTATGTCAGTTATGGTCTAAATAAAATTACTGTCAGGGTAAAACAGTGTTCATATCAACATTTAAATCTTTGTCATATGACCTGAAGTTTTAAAATTGTGAATGTTTAATCTGTTAGATATTACAAACTGAACAGAGTGGGTTTAAGCCTAGTATTCAACATATTAACATCATCAACTTTATCATAAGATGATATCAGTCTATCTCGGTCCCCTGCTGAACCTCTCTTTCGTTAAGCATCATCACACCCTGTCTTCAGCTTGTCATTTGAACATAGTAATGCTGTTGTAACACAATCAAATGACAACAATACATGTGTTTATAATTTAAAACTATGCTCAGTAAAAACTGATTGACTGTAAAAATGACAAGCTAAGCTAGTCATCATTCCAATTAACTCGCGAGGATAAACACTAGAAGTTTCTATAGTGAGTTAAACACACAAATACTATTGATATTGAATTAATAAATTCAATTGTTTAAATTAAATGTTCAAGCAAATAAAATAATACTGTAAAAATATTTTGCATTTAAGTGGCTGGTTTTAAAATGTTTGTTTTGTGTCACCTAAGAGTATTTTATTTAAGTACATACACATGTTTTATGTGAATATTTTTTTTAATTCAACCAGGAATCTTTTCACTATTTGATTTTTTTACTATTTATTCTCCTTTTACTAGTTTCACTATGTATTGTATCTTACCTTTCATTAAACACTATGTCTGTTCTGTAAATCATATAAAAAAGTAGTGTAAAAACAAATAAAACCATAAGTACATGTTTTCTTATTACCCTAACTTAATGTACATAAATATAAATGATAACTAATACAAGTGACAAAGTAATTGATTATGTGTGAAAGCAATAGTGTGTTATGTATATACATAATAAGATCACCTCTGTAATGAATGAAGGCTATATAGATGAGAACCACTTGGTGAGACATATTTCACATATAAATTTAAATCAGTTAAAAGTTATTAGAGACTAATGATGAAAAATTGATGATGAAGCGGAAAATATACATCTACGTTTTGAAGAGTCCCATTGCTCTTGCTATTCTCACCTTGGAGTTCTTGAAAGTTGAACAACCTAGTAAATACTATGAACCACAAACGTTTAAGAGACAAGAGTTAGTGCGACAAGGTGTTGGAAGATAGTCCACAAACAGCGATAGACTTAAAAATCCAAGAAACAGCAGCAATTGGATTTTTTCCCATCGCTCTGTGTAGACTTTCGTGGGGTCGCAACGTTTGAGCCGATCGCGTATATGTTGGCGACAAGACGGCGAGGAGACGCGGAGTTGCGAGAGACTTGCTCCGACATTCGATACAGAGTCAAGTCTCTAACAAACCGCTGCGAAGATTAATGCAGAGCACCACCGGCGAGCGCGACCGCCTCTGCAAAAATCTGTCACAACATTACGTCGCAAAGCAATCGATTATACAAACCAAATCAAACTACACTTGAACACGCGTCGCAACCTCTACCTCCCATTCAATTATTACTTGATCGATACCCCGATTGCTTTGCGAACATTTAGAGGTAAATGTATCGCTTAGCTTACCTATTACTTAAACATAGAACTGAAGATGACGAAGTAATCAAACAAATAGTTAACTATATATATTGCACTATTAGTAATGAATCACTAAAAATTTATGTCAGTTATAATACATTTCGAACTAAAAATGGACTGTAGATAATTTTTTTCACAATGTCTGATTGAATTTTATGAGGCCATAGATAATAATTACATGTTGGGAGATGAGATTATTTGAAAGATGGCACTACAATAAACGTATGCAGCCATAGATTCATAGTTTTTAGTCTATATTTAAAGTACAGTGTTTTATCATCCTGATATTGTAATAATATGTTTGTTCTTGGGTTCTTTTATAAAATATTTTACACATTCTTGTCAACAAAATATTAATTAAACTTCTTTGCCTCCACCTTGTAAAGTTAATATTAAATTTATTACCCCAAGGCTCAGCGGTGGGGTCACTTATTAACTAGATATAAGCTTCCCCGAAGACTTGTGCAGATAAATCCTACGCTGGGTATGCGTGTTGGGGATTGTAGAGCTTGGCTTCTCGCACCGCCCATGCTGCTACCCGTGGGTGGTTGACATTTAGTCGCGCTTAACCACTCAGGCCGCCCCGAACCGCACACCATGATACATTCAGCTAGCGTCGGCCCTAACCGCCTCGTACGACCCCCTGGGATCGCAGAATATATTCTCCCTTTGCCATGACGTGGATAATATTAATATAATAAGATTCCTGCTATAAGTTATAGTTCTGTAAAATAAGTAAAGTGAAATAGAATTATCATCTATAATTAGTCCGCCATGAAACTATTTACTGATAACTTCATTTATATATGTTAAATTTAATAAATGGTAAAAAACTAAAGGTTTATAGAAAGTAAATACGAGCGCTAGCCATATTTCATTACTTCAATTAATGTCATCTATTCACACACGTGTATTGTATGCAATAATATATGCAATTTTAAATGGCCTTACGACCTAATGGCCTTAATGACTTAAAAAATCCAGGTAAAAACCATCTAATAATCAATAACAAAAAGAAAAAATAAAAAGGTTGCAAAGTTTAAACTTGTTATTCTTTTTTTAATATGTTAATTTCATTTCTTTTTAGGACATGTTGTAAGAACTATACAATTTATGTTTTTGTATATTTATTTTATTTCTTACGTAGTTCATATTAAAATTATGCAATACATATTATGTATAATGAAGTAATCATGTTCACTTAGTCCCAGATCCTTCTTTTTACTCATTATATGATAGGCTACCGTTCAACCGCATTTCTGTCTGATGCAAAGCACTGCTGCATCCCAAGATGGTGCACGCATGTTAAGAAAAAGCCTATTTATCTTTGCTTTGCAGATTCCTATGTTACACGTGCTCGGAAACAGACGAAGTTAGAATATTTCAATACTTGGCCGTTTTGGTAAGAAACGACGAAACCAAATTAAGTATAACGTTTCGGAAGATGTCAACTAGATAAGGGTTGTGGTACACCACCTGTCAGTGCTTAGATGTTCGGTATAGGAAAAGTGCTGGGTGAAGTAATACATGTAGCTCCTGCGCACTCTTCAAAATATATCCTGTGGAATTCTGCCAGACGACTTCGATGTCAATCACCATGGTATTATAAATCATCATCAGTCTTTCTCAGTCCACTGCTGGACATTGACATCCCCCCGTAAGGGGCATCGTGCTTTGTCCTCGGCTTGCCGCATCTAACATTTACCTGTAGCCTTTCACAGATCGTCATCCTACCGGGCCGGAGGGCGTTCTACATTATAATAATTGTACGTTTATATTTAATCATATTATATCTCACAATAAAACAGCAATATTCTTTCTAAAAACGTTTATTGACATAAAATCACTCCGATATTTTCGACCTTAAATTCTAAATACTTTCTAGACATTATAAAATTATAAGACCCGATATATAAATACAAAATAAAATTAAGGCCAACAGTCATTTTCAGCAACTTTATAAATATAAATATGTATAAAACAAAACAAAAATTTTCACAGTTCAGTATTTTATCACAGCGAAATTACATTACAATAGACAAAAAAATACGGTTTTAACAGATTTTCTTTTCTAACGTGCTCATGGCCACTAATCAATGTGATGTACGAAAGGTTACCACTTTAAGAGTTGCCTCATTACGGGTTTCCTTTGTCGGGTCACCCGTTGGAGGTTAGTTGGTAGAAATGATACGACTCTTCAGAAGGTTACGGATGGAATATATTAGCAGGTCAAATGCGCCGGTATTTAAACAAAAAGGTGTCAATAAAAAACTGTAAAAATAAAGTGTAAAAACGAATATTGGCCAATGAATTACAAAAAAATAAAAATCATCCTAAGTGTACAGTGTTGCCACCGTTATATTAACATTAAGTAAAATAGATAAATGGCCATTCGTCGGCCATTTATTAGATACCTACCTAATGTAAAACTTCTATGGTTTTAAGAGCCAGCTATTTAATGCTGTCGTTCTGAGTGTATAAAAACTACCAAAAAGGAAAAGAAGCTTATGCCAATCGCTACGTCTAGATCGCCAATGACAGAACCCAGCGAATCAGAACGAGCCAAATATTCAAGTAATGCCATTACTTCGTAAAATCAAAGCAACAATATTTCAATTAACGGAATTGAACTTTTTCTCTTATTATTAGATAATGGATAGATAGTTCTTTACTATTTTGTTGTTAATCGAGTGGTTCAATTGATTGGAAACATAGCGTAAAATTTCAAGACGACGTGATATCGCTAAATTTCTTTGCTATGTTCATGCCTTGATTTTTTTGTAATAATTGTAGTAAATTTACATTAACGACCAAATTAGCATCTGCGGATAAGTAATTATAAAATAACGTTCAGGTGTTTTTTTTAATTTTTAACCCATTTTTAATTTTAAATTTTAAATCGAAGTTCTTTAAGTTCAACCAAAGTTTTAGTATAAATCAATTAAACCAAATAACTCACAAACAGATCACTGAGTTGTGGCAACAGTTTTAGGACCTGGAAACACTTTTACACTAGCATTTTCATTTTCTTCGAATATTATCACATACATATATGTATAAGATATACATACAATTTATCATTTATATGGAGATGTTATTACATAGACAAAATTGTACTTTCTAACTGAATTTAAAAAAGGATTAGGTTCTTAATTCATTCGTATTTTTTTATTTATTTCTTTAATCATTATTTTTTGCATCCTACCAATGTACACTTTATCTTCCATAACAAGAGTCAGTCTGATTGATTTCTTAGATGTAAACATATTTGTAATTGTTTTTTGCAATTCACTTGCATATAATACACATAAATGAAATCAATTAGCTTTTCAAATGGGTACTGACGCTATCTTGATAAGTGATATCTCGAGAATGAGAAGGATGGTATATTTTAGTATGTGGTTTGGAAGTGTATAAAATAACATTTTACATCGACGTCGAGGGAGTTCAGAGATGGTGTAGCCCAGGGCCCTCTAGCGGCGCTTGTGCCTGAGCTTGGTGGGCGGCTTGACGCTGACGCTGGCGGACGCGATCTCCTCCTGCGTGGCGCCCTGCGCCTTCTCCAGCTTGTTGCGCGCCTCCACGTAGAACATCACATCACGGAGTTGCTCCTGCAGCTCATTCACCTGGTGTGGATATATGAAAGTCGCGTTTTATTAATTATTCATAACAAATAATTATATTTCCGTTTAATGGAGGAATGTAAGCAAAATCTTTGACAGAAAGTAATTTTAGTAATATATTTATCCCTTGAGGAGTTATATTATCTAATGCAGTAAACTATTGAAATTAATCCTCTTAAATATGTTACGTATAAGTTGTTTCTGTGAAACGTAAATTATTGTTTAAGTAAAAATTTGTGACCGACTGTAGGTTCGGTTTCGGTTTCGGCCAGTTTCGGGCCAAAAAATCTAGTTTCGGTTTCGATCAAAAAATGGCCGAACCTTTCGGCCGCGTCGAAACCAGTGTTCGTGAATTATCGTGCGTCTTTCGTGCACTACATCCTCTGCATACTACTTCGGGGATTAAAGGCGTGAAGTTACGTTTACTACATATTTGGATGAGTGCAGCCAGTATCCATCTATTTCGGGGCTTGTCACAAACAAATAAATATTTTTGAAGCCTAGAAACGTCGCCCGTATATATATGTTTTACCACCTGCCCGTCCGCTTGTAAATACAATTTATACGATATCGATACTATATATACATTGGATCAGATAAAAAGTAATCAAGTTAAACTATAGTGTTAGAAAATTGTTATAGCCGGAAACAGCGCTGAGCGCGGGGGGGGGGGGGGGGGGGGGGCCGGGGGCCGGGAGGGGCCCCCGCGGGCGGGGGCCCGCGCC
>DWEE01002030.1:0-12160 GCA_018245755.1 Parelbella macleannani
ATCAAGCCGTGAAGTACGCGATGTTCAAAAGCCTGAAACGAAGAAATCTCCACCGAGTGGAAATGAAGACAACACAATAACGTCACAAAGAATCAGGGCTGAAGTAAGCAAAGAATTTGCTAATACGAAGCCTAGTGTTGGGGAAGAATGCAATGACACAGAAAGTGATTATGAAGAAAACGAATTGAAAGATTATGAAGCATTTATGACAGAATTGAACTCGACTACGAATAACCAAACTGATACTAAGAAACTAGATTTCCTAGCAAATTTTATGTTGGGCACCAAGGATGCTTGTAAAGGTACGTTCGTCGAGTATGTATTTTAATTTTTAATGGCCTTGTTTAAAGTTTGCTTTTTCAAAGTTTTTATTTCAATGAAATTACGTATCTAAAGAAGTGTGACAATAACAAGTAATATGTGGGTTATTCTGCTTTAATATTTAACTTTACTAAAAAACTGTTTACAATTTCAGAAATGCTATGGAATAAAAAGGAGAGGATAATAAATCAAGATAGCATAGCGTCTGCCTACATAGCAGCCGGTCGCCTAGATCGGCTGCTAGACGAAGACTCTCCGCGAGAATCACCAACGAATCTAAGCACAGTAATTTTGGAAAATACAACTTACGAATTCTTGAACGAAAATGTGGTTGATTTTGAATCGAAGCAAAAGTTTTTATCCGAACTGAATTTAAGCCGTGTGCCTGCACAACACAGAGAAGGTAAAGTTTAAATTATAATTGTAGTAACGGCCTCAAAGCGCCGGGTTCGAAATAATACTTAAACAGTCTTTGTATTGTTCTGATTTTATACGATATTTATCAATAAAGGAAATGGTTTCCTGGTGCAATTAGATAATTGCACCTCATATATTAACCAATTTCTACAATGAGGCTGGTTAAACTTCTGTTGACAAAACTGATTACCGGCAATTGATTGCCTCGGTGGAAAAGTATAATAGTTGCAAGAGCGACTTCTGATCGGGAGCTCCTGGGTTCAAATCTCGGGTCGGGTGCTCTCGGATTTATCTAATTTAGAATTTCTAGTAGCGACTCCGGAGTCTGGATCTGTGTCCGGTATTGGCAATAGGCTCACCACTAATTTCATGGGACGTAAACGTGACTGGGGACACGTGAGAGTATTCTACACTCGTCTTCGTCTTTCCCTTCGGGGATTACAGGCGTGACGTTACGATAACACCGATAACCAATTTGGGAAGTGGCGTTTCCATATTTTGTCGTAGTATTATACTTGAGAAAGGTAGTCCGTGACCCAAAGGCATGATTTCATTGTTGTTTATTTTACGCGGGAGTAACTACTATGCCCGACATTAAATTTCGCGTCAAGTTTAAAGTACAAATTTAGAGGTTAATTCCGCTACCAGTGCAATTTGTGCCACAAGGTTGCTATATTATGTTTTCTGTATTATACATATTATGTTTAGGTATGACATGATGGTTGTAAATTTATTAAGCGCTGATATGAATTCCAAAATGATTTGAACATCTTTAATATTTAATTCATTTCAGGTTATGAAAAAATATGGCAAGAAATAATTAAAGAGCGAAAAAGAAGAGATGGTAACAAAGACTATGATTATATAACAAATATGAAGCCCATAGAAACGCCAAGAGAACGGGAAAAAGAACAAGCCGTAATAAAAATCAATTCAGACTTACAAACTTTGAGTGAAATAAAAAATTGCGTAACCGAAAATAACAATTTAATTAAGCAAAGGTTAAATCAATCCTGTCGAGATAAAGGAGATAGTATAAAGGCTCTAGCTGAAAAGAATTTTTCAGAGATAGACCGTTTATCAAAGATTGCAGATAGAAAACGTAAGATTGCAGATGTAAAACGCTTCAGTGGCCAAGATACAAGGAAGAGCGATCATGATCTAGGCTGCAGCAGTCAAAACATTCAAAAACCAGTTTTAATTCCAGATTCGATACTAAATAGAATATCAGATCCTGTACCAGAGAAAATATCAGACCCAACCCCAGTTAGAATGCCAGATCCCACTCCAGAACCTATATTCGTTTCAAAAGCAAATCTAATACCAAATCAAATGCCATATCGAATACTAAATCCAATACCAGATTTAATACCAGTTCCCATAACAATTGCCTCCAACATTAATCCACCTATAAATTATCCTAATTTAAGTATACCAAATATTTCTAAGACAACATCTTTAAAAACTACCGCCGATCCCTGTACCACGTCAACAACAACGACGACGCAGGCCAGGTCCATTGACGAGCCGCAAAGTACTGCGACGGGCGTCGATAACATATTTAGAGGAGCAGCTATAGCTAAAACAAGAGACGTCAGCTGTCAAACAGAGAAACTCAGGTGGCCAGGGGTAGAAGAATTACTGAAGATGCACAATGACTTTGAAAGAGGTAATGATCTATCCAAAGTTAGCATGTAGAATCTTATATAGTTATAATAAGTACAGGGCTTGAGATACCTAAAAAATACGTAATGTACTTTAATGTATAAGTTAATGAATGGTTCGTATACTGCCATGTTTGCTGATTATCAGCAACAGTAGTTTTTCATCATTCCTTTTAAACACTTTAGGCTCTGCTAAGTACTTTGACCGGTAATCTGTTAAGCACTAGAACAGGGTGGTGTTATGTGTGCCAGACTTTGGGTTGTGGAGAGAGCCTTTTAACAATCAGGAGTAAAAAAGGTTGGACTTTAAATTATGATTAATCCAGCAGCCGTCTATATTATGCTCTCTCTGCTCTGTGGTTTATAATCCGTAGTGTCCAAGATTCCCTACGAAAATGTATAAATTAATTAAAATCATTGACCGCCTCGTTGGTCGAGTGGCTGGGAACACGTTCACGGATCAGAAGATCTTGATTTCAAATCCCGGGTCGAATGCTATTGGATTTCTAACTTAGATTTCGTATTAGAAATTTCTATTACTGGCTCGGAGTCTGGATGTGTCTCACCACCTGTTGCATGGGATGTAAAACGTAACTGGTAAACGTGGGAGTAGGTATATGACACCCCTCTGCCTGCCTCTTCCTCTGTCAATAGCATAGTTGCAGTAAGTTCACTCTAGACGGTTTTGGGAAAACGCTGTTAAAGCTTAGGTGCGAAAATCTTCCGTAAATCCTTTGTTTCTAATCAGATCATAATTGTTGATACCTTAAATCAGCGGTTCGCAAACTTTTTTCGTCTAACGCTCACTTGAAAAATCACTTATTTTGTAGCGCCCCCCAATTTTTTTCACCTTAAAAACCTCAATAACATATTAGTTTCCTCCGGAGTTTAATTAAACCTATATTTTAAACGAGACTTTTCTTATTAAAAGAAAGCATTAATAACGCAACTTTGCAATACTAAGAATAGGTATCTTTTATTCAAAATTAACAATAATCAACATTGATTGTGAGCAATAATAATACAACTTTATAATATTATATGACTTTAATACAGGATTGCAAATAAATCGTACAATATTTGTTCGCGTCAAACGTGAATTATAATTGAAACTTCTAATTTCAATTTTATTTTTTCTTTAGTTTTAGTAGATTAGATACATAAAAAATTCCGCGTTCGGCAAGTGCTCAGCTTGGCCGCAACAATAGGTAGGTATACCTATTTTAAATACGGGCCTTCGAAGGTGTGAACTTCACCTCCGACACTGAAGACACCAAAATATTCAGTGTTTGATAAATATTACTAAATATCTTAAGATATAAATAGCGTTGTGAATGCATTAAAAATAATAAATATTTAATATATATACTTTTAGTTTATATTTATACGATAAAAATATGATATAAATATGAACTAATAAATGAATTTCCTCTAGTAGGAAGATTTAATATCAATGAATTTTAAAATATTAAGTAGCTGAAGTTACAAATCACCCATTGTCCCCTTTAATGACATCAGCGCACCCCAATTTTTCATGGGCCTCTTAGCGCTCCTCTAGGCTTCCACTACCCCCCACAAGGGGGCGTTATCGCCCACTTTAAGAAAGACTGCCTTAAAAAAAAGGGAAGCTACCTACCTATTTCTTGTTTGTCTGAATCATTTGAATCAGCGTTTATAGATTTATCGAACAACAATTATGGATCTAATAAATACTTAAGTGCAATACGCTTAGAATCGTTACTAAGCATAGATGCAGTATCGCATCTTGTTATCTGTTTTTTATATTGACCTGACAGCGATGGTTATGACATATACTTACTATACGAAACTACAGTAACGCAGCATATTGTTTTTAAGACTAGACCACTCATTTATTAAATATTACTTAGGTCAAAACAGTACCTATATCTTCTTAGTGTTCATTTGTTAGGATTATATCGAATTTTTATACAGTAAATGAATTAAAATATTATAGTAGTAGATATAGATATCATACAGTACTTAAGCCGAGAGACTGAATAAAAACTTCTAGATTGTAGTATGCTTGCATAACAAGTACCTACTTATTGAGTATCAGCCAGTATGATTACTATATGTGTATCTATATATATTTTTTATTTCAGTACGCAAAACAGAAGCCATCGAGCTCAACCGTCGGAACACGGCGCTCAAGGTGAAGGGCGCTCACATCAGCCGATCGGCGGCCAGGGACTCGGACACTGCGCGGACGCTGCTCACGGAAGGGCGGAACTTGGCCGCGGAAGAAGCTGCCCTCACAAAATCTATACAAAAACTTTTTAATGCTGTCGATATCGTTAGGAATTACTTTTAAATGTAACGTATATTACACATAATGTGATTTATATACAATAATTTATTTGAAGACCCTAGTATAGGACTTAAAATTATTCAAGAATATATTATATTTCGATATGTAGGTTTATAAAATGCGACCAAAGTTAAATGTCTTTTTGTGACTTGTTGGAAGGTTTTCAAAGTATAAGTATTGTAATTATTCCATTGAACGAGTAAACTATTAGCTCATAAATGGTCAGTAATCTCTTGAAGGTTGTAATTGTTTATATATTATGTACATAGCTATGTATATAGGATTATGTACAGAGATTGAGCGCCACGTCCGCTAGGGCCGAGAGTCTCAACTCCGGCTTTGAGCGCGTACTTTGAGTTGAGACTCTTTTTAGGCTTGTATTTTGTCTATCAATTGAATATAATTCTATATCTAGGAGAAATTAATAAAAGTGACTGTTCATGACAATCAATTGTATAAGAAAAATCATCTTCATATTGCATTGTAAATAATTTTAACATTACGAACATTCTAATTAGAAGAATTTAATGATGTGTTTAATGAAATTACTGTATTTATTTTCAATGCCGTATTTTAATTTTAAATGATAATTAGACTTAATGTAGGTAAGTAATTTTAAAAGGATTTTTTATTAAGAGCTCTATCAACCCCAATATGTTCCATAGGTAAATTTGAGTTGATTAGTCTAAGAACCAATAGACAGCAGACAACTCAAAGTGTTGGAAACCCTATTTTTTTCCTTTATGCTGCGTAGAGATACACTGAGTTCGACAAGTGTGGCTTCGCATCTCGCAGGTTTAGATTTAGCGTAACATAAATTACATGCCACCGCCATCATCGTCCACCATTATTATTTTTAAATTGTAATAATACCATACTTTAAGTTTCCTAAATGGCAGCTTTCCTAAAATACTTTCAAATCTGATCTCATTATTATAGGTACCTATCGCACCTGAGATACGCGAAGCCACCCTTGTCGGGCTTACTGAGTGTCCACCTCGTGTAAAATAGACACAACAGTGCGACTGGGAAAAATTTGGGGTTTCCTAAAACATGTGCTGTCTGCTCGTTGAATACATATATGGAAAAATTCGTTTACGTTCCTCTTAAGCTAAAAAAAAAATGGAACATACGACATATGTATATGTATGTTTCATGTGGTCTTATGCAAACAAAGTTACCTATTTAATGCGAATTATTTCTGACCACCGACCATTTTATACGCTATTCATTCTTCGTTCACAGATAAAAACGTTATTTTACCTACATAATTTAGTACCTACATAATTATACAAATAATGTTTCGGTATATTTTCCAAGGCACTAATCATTCCAAGCAATAAAAATATGGCTTTAACACTGTATGTTAGTGACAGTTTCCTAAACTATCTAAGCATACCTTTCTCACACCTGGTCACTAAAGCTTCTTTAATATCTCTAACAGACAAGCAAACCTATCGAGAACTTAATTAAAGTAGAACAGGTGAGAGTAGATTGTCATGATGGTAGGTGGTGGACTTTCTTAGATTCCTTATCACTATGGGAAGTAGGCGTGATAATCCGTACCTACATCTGTACAGTGTTATGTATATGTCTTGTATGTCTTTTTCGAGCCTATATGGCAGCGTATAGGTACCTATGTCCTTTTCGATGTTGGAAATCAAATTATACACAAATAGCTTTATAGCGGATTTATTACAATATAAAAGGAGGTATCACTTCTTGTTTACATTAATCAAGAGCTTAAAAAACAAGTTTCCAATTTTACGTTCAATTATGGTGTTCTCTGCCTCAAATAAAAAGACGTCTGGAAGACCACTTTACTCTACTCTTTTTGACTCTCGTTTTCTATGTAGGTACTGGGGCTGAAAATAGGTACGAAAAGTGGAACAGATTTGGCTAGGTACCTATATGTTAAATGAAAACTACGAAAATTCTTTATATAATAGGTAGGTATACGTAACCTGTCCACAAATAACCGTACAAAATGTACACTGCACAATGCCTTTTTTTGTAGATATTTCGTGTTCATTGTTAATTTATCTTTAATTTAATGTCTCTAATGAAAGGGCTCAGTGAGTTTATAAAACATGTAAATATTAGGTAGGTATACCTTACAAATGAAGATTTAAATTATTTTTATATTCATGTTGAAAGCATGTTGCTGTAGATGGAGAGTTTTAATTTACGAATTAATGATAGGTTTTCTATTAGTAGGTATATAAAACATTGAATAGTATCTAATATCCGTCTGATCAGAAAATGGTTTTGAAGACTGCTTTTATTCAATATAAAGTTCTGATGGAGACAGGCTTGCTATGCTACTGAAGCAAAAATAGTCGTAACTTACCTACAACGAAGTGTTTTAAAAAATATAAATATTTAAAAATATAAATTAAATTGTTTCTTGTTTGAATTAAGCGCATTTTTTGTTTGTTAATATTTATCTTTGGTAAATAATTTTGGTTGCAATATGAAAACGTTTGTATGAATGTTATATAATATTGTTTAATTTCACCAAGAGAATAGATAATTAATATGTGATAGGTAAGTAACTAATTGTATGTAAGAATATGACTGATATAATCATTACCTACATAATATAATCAATGTAAGCCTCCTCGTTTTGAAGATGGCACTATTATATTAATGATTTGTACTATTTTACGATTCGATAGTATTTTTAAGATATCTTAAAGAAAGAAAATCCTCTAAACTGTAATGTTTCTCAATTTTTGTGTCATAATATTTCTATATGTAATTGTTGATTTAAAAATTATTTACCACGTATATAATATTTAAACTTAGACCTTAACTTTTAAAAAGTTTGGGCATGTTACTTGTACAGAAATTTTAAATGAGTCAATTTGGTTACACATTCATTGTATATGTATTGTATTCATTGTATTGGTATAGCGATAGTCGTAATGTAAACGGTAAGTGATTAGTAGTAGAATATATTTTTGTGGTGGTAAGGACCAGGAATACAGGAAATAAAATATTGATGTTTAAATATAATTTCGTCCTTTCTTATTGTATGAATTATTTATTCCCCGTTCCCCGCCTTTATGAAATACAATGAACCTGTATTAAACGTTAGGACATCACCATACAGTCACATAATATACAAGTATGTTTTTGTTTGTTTATTTTCACGCATTTGTATCCTGGCACTGCTCTTTTTTAAATATGTAAATAATGTTAATATGAAATTACATTTATTTATGATAAAAAATGGCTGAAATAAAAGATGGCCGTAATAAAATCGAATTCATATAATAACATTCGTTTAATTGTAATGTCATCCTTGTCCTTCTTATGAGAGCCTAGATGTGAGAGCTAATGATGGAGCTATGAAAGAAGAGTGATGAATGGAAGGAGATTCAGATCAACGTATTTTGACTATTAGCTACGGGTTGGTTTACGTTCATAACACCTAACATATTAAGTCAATTATATGCTGCTTCCGTCAAAAAACCTGAAAAATCAGAAATCATTCCAAGAGAGGGTCTAGCAATGATTTCTCTCTCTTGTAAATGTTAACTGTATAAAATTTACAAAATTGACGTAGGTATGTTTGTATAAAAAATAAAAACCAATTTATTTCTAAAATTTATTATAAAATCATCACATTACATATATACGTAGATATGTACTTATTTAGTAAATTACCAGTGTAAAAATTTAATGCCGAAAACGTGAATAGAATATATCAGCACTGAAAAATACATTAAACTTATACAAATGTTTGGCAATGAAATAGGCGCGTTTGAAAAATACAAATACAAAATTTCACATTTTGCATATAAAAACTTATTACTAAAATTATTGGTTATAATCTGGACGAATAAATATTATTTAGTGATACAGTAATACTTACAAATTCTCTAAAACAACCGTGTAGTGTTTCACAAATATGTATTGTACATAAAGAATATGTAAAATAAAGAAAACATACACTTTATATCTAAATAACTAATAATAAATAACAACATTCATCATCAGTCCGTCATTATCCATTACTCACCATCACATGCCACTCTAATCTCTTCTGAGCTCAATCTTCAGTTATTCACATAACAATCTCAGTCTTACTTAATGTAATTATTCATTCCAAGTATTTATTTTAAGACATTTTTCTTAAAGATAGGATTAAACTCTTGATGTGGTCACAGTAGACACACACAAACACAGTGCTCACACACTACACAGATGGAACAGCTAATTAAGTCCAGTTAGATCCAGTTTTTATTATTTATTTTACTTAAATTATACAGTTCACAAAAAATCAGTTTACACGAAAAATATGTAATAAAAAGCAGCTAATACTAACACAAATAGAGACGAAATATGAACCCAGTACTTCTGTACAATACTTCTGTCATCTTTATTAACCACAACCTTAACTTCTTTATATTTCTTCTTTTTGCCACTTAACTTCCATTCATACTCAGCTAACTCTCTTCGATTCCTCTCTTCTTCCAACCCTCTTAACCTCTGTTCTTCTTTCTCCCTCTCCAATTTTGCTGCTTTTTCCTTGGCTTCACAAGTTGTGTCACAAGTAATATTTTTTTCTGCATTACGAGCAGTGTTGCAAGGCACCATTCTCTTAATGTTACCGCAAGGACAATAAACTTTTGTTTTCTTCAGACAAACTTGATCTTGATTGCATGGGCCAGAATGACAAATATTTTTACAACGATGTCCACACACTAAATTACGTGGACATTGCTGGTTGCAGCATAACATATCTTCTGAAGCTGTTGAAAGTTCTTTACAACGTAAATAGAGTTCTGTAACTCCACAGTGACAAGGCACCCTTTCTAGGATCTCGCAAGGTGGACAGGGTCCTGTATGGCAGCCTCTAATTGCACATTTATGGCCACATTTCTCTGGACGGACTACTGTGCACTCTCTGTTGCATGGCCTGCAAATATATGACACATTAGGATAGTCAGCATCATACTTGAGCAAATGACACAGTTGTGTACACTTGTGGTTGCCACAAGCTAATGGCTGGCCACATTCTCTACCACAGGATCTACGAGTTGCAGAATGGCATGGCTGATCCCCAACATCATGGTTCCCAAAGCATGTAATAGGCACAGGAGCATCACATGGAGGACACTCAAGGGTCATTATTTTAGTTTTTGGCGGTTGAACTTCCCACGGAGTAGCTGGTTTCTCTACCTGCTTGAAGACCACAGCAACATATTCATGGCATGTAGCTTTGCAGTTATGCTTACATTTTGGATAAGACTTAGCGCATACTGCTTTGCACGGTGGGCAATCACCAAAATGACAAATGTGTTGGTTTTCTGTTATGTGTCCACACTTGTATCTAATTTTGCAGAGTTGGTGGCATCTTGGTGGTTTTGTTTGTTTTTCCCTGCCACAAGGAATAGTGATATAGGTTTCCTTGCATCGACATGTAATTTTAGATTCTCTGTGGCAAGGATAGCATGGACCATGATGGCAGATATTAGTGCACCTATGGCGGCCACATTGTAAGGGCTTATCACATACTTTCTCACAAGGTGGACAGTTACCATTACAGCACTTCCTGCCACAACCATGCTTTCTACATGGTCTAGTTCCTCTACATTTAGTCTCACATCTGAACTCTTTGCAACATGGCAACAGTTTGGTATGGGTTAGGCATTGGCATTTCTTCTCCACAACAACTTGACAAGGTGGGCATGGTCCCTTATGGCATTTCTCAGGACAGCTATGTTCACAGTCCTCATGCTTTTTGTTACAAGTGCTCATACATGTTTCAATAATGTCAGGACATTCAACATGTTTCTTATTAGCTCCACAAGGGCATGTCATTGTCCCAGAGTTAGGGCATTGACCACAATTATTTGAATGGCAAATTTTTTCACATTTATGATAGCCACATGTGTATGCTTTGTTACATTTCCTAGTACATTGCCAGTTAGGATCATCACAAGGTCTTTTTACTTTCTCAGCTCCACACTGACAAGGCTGTAGACTTGTGTAGGTGCACGGCGGACAGTCACTTTCATGGCAGAGGTTTTCACACGTATGTGACATGCATTGCAATATTTTTTTACATTGCTGGCCACAAGACCATCTTGCAGCACTGCATCTCACTCTCATAGATTCCTTCTTACAGTAACAGGCTCCATTGACTGTTTGTGGACACGGTGGACAAGGCCCGGGGTGACACAACAGAAGACACTTGTGTTTGCAATTTTCTCCTGTTGAAAGCCTCCTTCCACAAACCTCCCCACATGTATGGGGTATTAGCCAAGGATGGAAGGGCGGGTCTTCGGTTTTGCCACATAGACATCTATACCGACGCGGTATTTCTTCTTTAACGTACGCGTGCCGACATTTGGGGCAACACCATTCTATTTTCTTCAACCCAACCACAGCAATGGGGCCTTGATTTTCTTCTGTGATCAAGAATATGCTATCGTTTGCCCATTTTTGTATGCAGGATAAGTGGAAGTAGCAGTAACAGTGGTCACAAGTCCAAATAGCATCTACCCTTTTGATCGAGCCAATGCAAATAAGACACGTAATTGTACGGCCGCTTATAGCTTCCTCTAGAAGGTTCTTTGTTCTATTCAGCATTTGGGTGTCCCCACCACCCCTCCAGTAACTCTGGAAAACGCCTTCGAGAACACTGGATTCGTAGGGTTCCTCATCTTCCGATGAAGAGACATCATTTATTTTCTTTAAATGTTTCTGCACGCTTTGCTGCAATTTTGCAGCTGCGTCCTTATACTTTCGTGACATTGCGTTTAATTTGAAGAAAATTTTTGTCAAAAATTTATAAAAAAGTAGAAAATAATACTTTCTGTATTTCGGCGCGGCGAATTCATAGATGATTGACGAAATTGACGTAGACTTGACAGTACTTGATGTTGTCATTTTGTCTTTGTAACACGTGTCATTTTCTACAATATTGTAATATAGGTAGTGTTTCGATCGTAAAACGGAAATTTGTTAACAAGTTATTTTTATTTAATTCACATTATAATAGTATGTATAGCAGCCTTCAATGATTAAATAACCATGTTATTTTTCGTAACCTTATAAAAATCAAGAAAAGAGGTCATCATCATCATCATCATTATCAGTCTATTTTCGTCCAACGCTGGACATAGGCCTCTCCAATAGCACATCACTGAGCTTGATCTTCAGCTTGTAGCGTGTAACTGCTTTGCATTTTATTTTTCTTTAGGTGTCTTTTGCTGTTGACGTTTTAGTGCCCAAGTGGCTCCGCCTGAGTTAAGGAGAGTGGGGAGATGTAGTAGAGAGGCCCAACACGGGCTGGTTTTCCGTCTCCGCCCAGGGAGAAATAGACTAGGGGCTGTGCGACCGATCCGTGGGCGTCTCCTGTGAGACTCGGACCTAGGCACGGATCGACACGGTGTGTGCTTATCTGCCTTGCATA
>DWEE01002031.1:0-12159 GCA_018245755.1 Parelbella macleannani
TTTTCGGACAGGTTTTGATAGGTTCAAATAATAGGTTATTTTTATAATGTAATAATTGTAGTATATTTTAAGTTTTAACATGGTTTTTTATATGTTTGTATTATATATTTAAAAATTTATGAACTATGTAAACAAAAAATAAACACCACACTTGTTGGTTTTAAAACATAAATAAACTTATTCAAAACTTTTAATAATAAATTTTACTTTGTGACATCTTCATAAAACAAAATTAACAAAGGCCATACTTTAATGCTTAGTGTAGGTAGGTACATACATATGCTCAGGTCAGATCTTTTATGGGGTAGATAGTGAGTATCGAGTGCCAAATACTCGTATATCTGTCCTTATAGATCTAGCTTGCCTCTTAATACTCCTAAATTATCGCAAAATTAAAATGTAGTAAAATAAAACTATTTCCGACGGTGTAACAATTACAAAACTCTGTCGACCGGCGGCGAGGCAAAGCGGCATATCACAATAGCTACCATGAATTAATCTCCCAATATCTCAAATACTTAGTTCGGAACTACGAACATGCTGGCCGGGCCGAAGTTGCCATCTAAGTCCTGGCAATATGGAATTCAACACGGATATGTTATAAACGGATGTTCGGGTTCTACCAGCACTTATAACTGACTACCTGCCACTATAAGTGCGAGAACATCATATTTGTTTTTTGTAAAAACGTAACATCACGCCTGTAATCCACGGAGGGATTGGCAGACGAGTGTAGTGCACTCGTACTACACTCCTCTGCCTTGACAGTGTATTCACACTGCCACGTTTCACCAGTTACGTTTTACGTCCCATAAAATAGGTGGTGAGCCTATTATCATACACCGGGCACAGATCCCGACTCCAAGTCACTACTAGAAATTCTAAATTAGAAAAATCCAATAGTACCCGACCCGGGATTTTAAACCAGGACCTCCCGACCGGCGGTCGCGCTTACAACCGCTTGACCAACGAGTCAATACTTTTGATAATCAATATAATTTCACAAAATGAACAATTTTCCCGATTTCAAGCAAATGAGTAACCCTTTGAAAATGTATTGGAATACTACTGAGAGAAAGAGACGGCAACATTGTACACCCTCGTCTAACGGCACGTAAGTACTAGTTTCATTTGCGAACTATCGAAATTGTTCGGACCGAAATCACAATAGGAAATCCTCTCTGCATGTATTACATTCGAGTAATGGAAGTTGGGATAACAAAGTTGAGTTCATTATTTATAATTATTGCTGCTTGAACTTATTAATAGTTAGAATTGTGCTTTAAAACGAATATGATGTTTAATTTTAATGTTGCTGCAAAAAAAACATAATTATATTATTTTCTTTGAAAATGTCATAACAATATTTTGAAATGGTGTGTAATATATTATCATCGAGGGCAATCTATTTACCGGTGATTTATAGGTTATGAAGGTTTTATTAACATGAGAAAGTTTAAGGACATTTAACGATTGGCAAAGGCGAGCTGACGACAAATTTATTTATAATCCGATTGTAAGGTTATACATATTAGTATGTTATGTTACTCATCAGAGCTGCCAATTATTATTTCTGTCCATGGACAAATAACTTATATTCCAAATATAATTGACGCTTAGTCTATAATTAGTCACAAATATTGGTGTTCTTAAGGATGTCAGAGCAGTTCGTGTTTAAGTCTGTCTAGGGGCAGTCGGGACGCGGGAATATCGGGAATATTTACTGGCAGGAATAAGTGCACCGATGGAGTAACTGATTAATAATCTTAAGGGGAATCTTTTATTTAAATGCCTAATTTGTAGGTATTCAGTGAAGAACGGTACCAAAACGTCACAGATATATTATTTAAAAGTCACACATGAAAAATATAAATCTAAACTGCCACATAAATAAAATAAGTAGTTAGAAAAGTAAAAACTCTACAAATACAATACCATTAATTTAATAACACCGCTGTATTGATAATTAAGATTCGAGAAATAACAACAATATCGTCGATAATGGCAACAAGGCGACGAATGTACGATATTTAATAATAGGTTAATGATAAACCTCATCAAAGAGGCTAAATCCAATGTCCTAAATTTGCAATTACTTAAATAGAAATTTTTAAATTCCATAAAAATACTTAAACATTAATTATTAGCTAAAAACATGATGTGTATGTACCTATGTACATAACCCCGCTCTTTATTACATTGAATGCATAACGAACGCTGAGACAAAGCTATGTCCACCCAGCACACACACACACACAACCCTGCCACGTACACCCCTAGACCCTAACCACAATGGTTAGGACAGAGCATGAATATGCTCTAACCCTTCAAGTCCATGCGGCAATTATTCAAACAGAATAGTTTAGCAGAAAGGATTGTAAGGACCCGCCGTGTCAGCTCTAAAACGGTACACCCGCACATAAATACTATTTAAAGTGAACTTTAGGGCTAAAGTTTTATAGTCGATTTTCGAATGGATCTCTGACGGCGGTTAGCACAGACACAGATAGGATTGGAACACGAAATTTCCGTATATTTAGAATATTTATACATTTGTCTGGGTGGCGGACACTAGTACGGATGAAACCCCACTAAGCATAGCTATAATAGCAAGTGATTTAGTACGGTGGGCTGCGAAGATTTCAGCGGAATTAGAAGGTACGGTAATGGGTGCCATTTTGTTTGCGGATGCAATGTTTTGTTCTATCCTCCATATTACTGCTTACGTATATGTTTGTTCACATAGGCACTTCACGCTGTTTCTTTATATAAAAATATATGCATTTGTAAAACTTATTTAAGTGTTCAAAAAATCATGTTCAGTGATCAAATACGATATTCCTAAATAATATTTTTTATTATTGATTATGACAACGACTACATACTTAATTTGCTGACACAATTTTTTGTTCTTTCATTCTTTCTTCGTGCTATTTAAACATAATATCAAAACAGTCTAAATATTGCACTTAATTAGTGAATCCCACTACTGAACCTAGGTCTCTTCTCATAGGCCGCTATAATGATTTGCTTTGGAAATCTTAACCACGACCGCAAATAAACTGGCAACTCCAGCAGCATGAAATAGCTTATGAAAGTTAGCTATTAGCGATCTCCCATCAAAAGACCGACTTAGTGACAAAGTTTGAATACACAGGTTGAATTTAGTAACTCGAGCATATTGAGAACATTATGAAAATGTACTCTATTGCTATTATTACTATATCTTGACGCTAGGTTCTTTATGAGGTAGGCATCAAGTGCTAAATTTCAATCTTCGCAGACCTGCCTTTCGTTAACATTCATCGCTCTCCTCATACACTGACGCCGGTTTTAAAGACTCCTGACTCTCCCATCACAATATGTGTATAGTTCATCTATGTTTCCCTAAAACCTACATTCCACATACGTATAGTCGCGAAACTTATGTAATTACGACATATAATTATTCGTTTAATGTGTTACTGCCAGTTAAAACGAGTCGCGTAAAATATCAACTTGAGAGTCGCATTCTGGGAATATCTGCGACCGGTTGCATGGAATAGGACTTTGTATTTATATTAAAATACTATGAAAACATGCTTTAATTTTAAGTATACCTACATTTATTCTTTTACTCAGCTCAGTGGCGTGCTATTGGAAACGCCTGTGTCCAGCAGTGGGTGAGAGCAGGCTGATAGAAATAATATCTATTATTTCTTTGAAGTAATTTTTTTCAAACGGTTAGATCTCCCTCAGTCCTTGTCAAAATTAATGATTCGAAACATCATATTAAAAGCTTACTTTCATCGCTGTTGACGACATAAAAATAGGAAACAACGTTTTAATCAAAATTTCACTTTAAATTCTACGTATTGTTCATATGTTGCACTTGTTTAACAAAATTTGCAACTTTGATGGCTATTTCTACAGTATTCTTAAATATTGAAAAACACAAATCAACATACACACAGAAATAGGTACTAAAGGGCATCATCGCAGAAAAAATTGTTCTCGTACGAAAACCAATAAGTTGGTTTTTAGATTATGTGAATTATCCAACAACAAAGAATGTACTGCCTTTATAAGATATATTTTTCTATTATACTTTTTAAATAAGACATTACTAATTGAGCTTATATATAGCTACATATATGTAGATATTAACTTTGTATTACATTATTATCATGTAGACACGCTGTCTCTTACAGAGTAAACAGCGAAGAACCGAATACCGTTAGTATGGCATCTGTATCTTAAAAGGGAGGAAGTAGCAAAGAACAAATAATTATTACATATACTGTCACGCTGAATTACTTACAGGATAGGCGTAAGGCATCTGAATGCATCTGAATCTGAATGCCAATCATCTGTATCCTTACACATCTGCCGTGTTTCTACATTCATCGCTCTGACAATACAATTTACTTCTCTTTATACTAACATGATGTATTGGTAAAAAAACCAAACAGACTAGTTAATACAGAACACGGCTATGTTCTACGGCTTATAAGAAAGTTGTACTCTATACTAGCCTGTGAATAGCCATACTCCGAAATTGTGAAAATGGCAATGACCACGCGAAACAGTAAGCATCAAAATTCCATGAGCGGCGTGCTATTAGCATAGAATGAGATGGGGGTAGTTTCCAATGTTTGTACGTAACGCATGTATATAATTTTAGACGTTCGCGTGGTTGGTGGAAATTGTCCCGAAAATGTCTTGCGTAGAATTCTTTTTTAATCACACTTTTAATAACAAAATTATACAAATAATTAAAAACAATAAAACCTCTTTAAAATGGAACTGATTTCCGAAAACCGTTTTTGTTCATTAATAGTATACACGTAAAATGTATCTAATGAAACGTGGGATTGTAGTACACTCCTCTGTCTACCCCTCCGGGGATTAGAGTCGGGATGTTACGTTTTTTACCTGTACACATCATTTTATATACATGGAACTCATGACAATAATTCATAATGCAAAGAGGCACGTTATAGAGGAACTTTCGCCCCACACTAGATTACTCTATGTTTTAAATGATCAACACCTTCCCAACGGTACCGTTTCAGACATTTAAGGGGAATCCTCATAAGTTCCGGAAATAAGAATCGTGGAATATCAAATATTCACTTATAAATATATTATTTGATGCCTAAATCTGCTACTTTTTAAATTTGCTCGTGTTATTATTTTTATTTGTGGTATTGCGCATGTATTTTATATGGGGGTTGTATGTGCGTGTATTTATGTACAGATTGTATATGTGGCTGTGTATGCACTTAGGTTTACATATGTGTGCGTTACAATTTAAAAAAAGTTGACATAATAAAATCTTTGTGTCTGCAATTAAATGGGCAATTACAACTATAAGATTAAAAAATAATAAAAGTACGGTTACAGTTTCTGTCCAGTACCAAATTAGAATTAAGACACGGACAAGATCGTTTGCCACGCTGGTCAAACACGGGTTGATAAACTTTATACATGTTAGAAAACAATATAGAGAACTCTAGGACTTCCTCGACATATTCAATTTAAAAACGTTCTATAATAGTTTATGTTACGTCAAAAAATCATGTTTAAAACGTAGATCCCAAAATTAATATAGATTTAAAATCTAAACTGCTAAACTTCTGCTTCCTCTGTTCCCTTCTGAAACTCGCACACTCAAAAGATTCCGAGGAATTCACGTTAAAAACAATAACACACGCTCGGCTACGCTACATGCGGTTCGGGAAATTATGACTCGAGCAATGACCAAGCGGAATGCGGTTCCCGAATTCCCGTAGACGGGGGTACAAGCGTCACCCCGTCTCGGTGACGCGCCCCCTATCCCCCCTCTCGGACAATATACGTACACGAATTAAGATTTCTAGACTCACAAGCGGAATATTAAATGAAAATGTTTTCTTATTAGAATTCATGCCAACACGAGTAATGTTTTGCTTGGGAAGCTTATGTTGATGTAAGGAAAACTAGGCGCAGTAAAATGTATACATACACATGGGTATGTAACGTACTGAGATGTCATTTAACAATGGGTACTTTGAGGACGTTAACAAAAATAATATGAAAATAATGTGACTTTATATATTGTTATTTAAAATGATGGTATCAGTATCTTATCAGAAATTTTTAGCATATGCTTGTTATAGTGCACCTCATATATTATATAGTTTTAGGCCAGCTTTGAAACAACCAGCAAAAATAATTGACAAATAGAGAGCGCGAAAAATCTTCATGACAAAACAATTCCTAAATTCAGTGAGCACGAAAAATCTTTATGACAAAAACAATTCCAAGTACAGTGAAGACGAAAAATCTTTACGACAAATTAACTCTCAGTACAATGGGCACGAAAAATCTTTATGACAGAATGAATCCTAGTACATAACCCAAGTATACGGATCCGCACTCACATATGGATTAATTAACAAAAAGCTTCCCCAGCAATGATTAACGAGCGCCCTGTCCGTCCCTGTGCGCGTGATTAATGCGTGACGCGCTGTATCACTGCACGAGTGTGGGTACTTTGATTATTATGTACTAGCTTTCAACAGTAATTATTATACTGAAATCGAAGACGTTACAGCGAGATTTTTATATTATCTTTCACTCTAATCAGCGTTGATGCATCTCTAGTCTACAGCAAATGTTCTCGCACTTCTTGTCTGGAGAAAATGAAGCAGTATCTGAATCCGAATAAAGTACTGTAGAAGAAACACGTCACGCCTGTAAGGATAGAAATATTTAGTATTCGGATCTCTCCGCCTATCCCGTAGGTTATCTGGCCTGATAGTGTAATAACCATAATAGAATTAAAATTGTACACAAATTATTTATTCCTTAAATCTTATTAAATATCTGAATGCACGTAGGTACAACTGACAACAGCAACTGGACATGAGATCGGAGAAATGTTTCTAAGAAATAATCCTGATTTATTTGATATGATCGCTACAACCTTAATAGTGAAGTAGAAATTATAAAACATGGTAACTTAGCCGCTAAAATGGGTCCAGTGGAGCCACTGCGGCGGCCGCTGTCAGGAGAATAAAAATCTTCTCACATAGAAGTTGGTTTTGCATAGGCACATTATTTTACTAAAGTAAAATTAAATTTAATCGAAAGCAGAATACGATTAGCAAAACGGAAGTGGCCCTAAGCTCTTTTTAAGCGGTGACAGGTTAAGAAAATGCAGACGATAGATATAACCTCCTATTTGAAGGTGGGTATTGTCAATCTAATTTTAATTTCGGTATCTTTTTGAGAAAAAAATACACGGGTTTCCTGATATGACGAGAAAGTTTAAATCACTAGTCTGCCATGCTAACAAAGTGTGAATTGACAGACAAAGTGTGAATGACAGATCTCGCAAACATTAAAGAACAATATGGAAGACCCATTTCGTTTCCTTCATCGCTGCAACAAGTGATACACGTATAATATTAAATACCACGCTACTATAGAGTTGCACACCAAGCCTCGAACCCGCGACCGAACACACCAATCTATCACTCATCTAGAATTGAAAACTATTTTGAGAATACGTTCCATTTTACACTAAAATATTTATATACGGGTATTTGTAGTATTTAAAATGCAGAAGGGTAGCCGATCCACCAATAAGATGTAGCGCACAAAAGCGAATATTGAACGAGATTCCTGGAATATCCAGACATCCAGTGTACAAGTCAGAATGCGTATTATTACATCTCGGTCCGCTTCCCAACACAACACGCGAACTGGGAAGGTGGGAATTTGATTTTTAGCGCTTTTCTTACCACCATGTTATCCATATTTCCGCTGAATCGTGTTAAATTTAAACATAGTTATAAATAACTGTATGATCCAACAGTGGTCGGAATGCAATTAATTAAATTCATAGTTATCGTCCATAATTTTTAGTTAAAAAATATACCTACATTAATATCTACACTATGCATTCTCTGACTGCCGGCTGTTGTGTTTGACATCGACATTACGAAGATTAACAATTAAAATTGTAATTTATGGTATTTTAAATATTTTAGATGTATATACATATAATACATACTCATATGTGGTAACAAACTTACGGAGAAGTTTGTTACCACACATGTGTTCTCCAGTCCCAATATTATTAAAAATGAGTGAAAAGTTTCTCCTAACGTACTTTTACATGTATGTGTGTGTATGTATGTATATAGATATATATATGAACATATTTAGCCGAGGTTTCAGCAAAGTGTTGATGACGTCATGTAACGTGAGATGAACAACTAGGACGCCATTACGTTATCCATCTGTCGTCATTTTTTCTCTTCTTTCATTTTTCGTCTCCCTCGCACCTCCCACGTCTGACCCCTGCTTATTCGTAGGTAAATTAAAAGGGGTAATATCTACATCCACTCATCTCTGGACATACATATATACATATTATTATGTACAAGTATAACTGGTGTTTAACACTGTAAATGTGTTTTGGTAGCTTAATACCTGAGTAGGTACTCCATGGTACTCAAATAGATTAAAACAAACGTAACATCACACCTGTAATCCCCGAAGGGGTAGGCAGAGGAGTGTAGTATACTCCCACGTTTCACCAGTTACGTTTCCCATGGAATAGATGGTGAGCCTATTGCCATAGGTACGGCGGGCATAGATCCAGACTCCGAGTCAATACTAGAAATTCTAAATCAGAAAATCTAGTAGTATGTGACCCGTGATTTGAACCCAAGACCTCCCCATCCGCAGTTGCGCATGCAACCATTCGACCGACGAGGCGGTCAATTTTGCAAAATAGAATATGAATTCTCTAAGTCATTAATTCATACAGTCAGATAATTAAATTTTGTTGGAATTTCTTAAATCGTAGTAATTGTGTAAATAAAAAAACTAACAGCCTGTATAGTATATTTCAAGAAGCAGTAACACTGGCCATAAAAATCTACTTTTATACATAGACAAGTCAGCTTTTTGTTAAACATACCCGGATTAATAAGTGTTGCAATATAGACTAAATAAATAAATAAAATGATACATAGACAATAATTTTGAATTGTACGTTATATTACACATAAACCTACTTAGCAATTACATCTATATATTTATTTCACGAGACGGTGCAAAACATAAAAAAATCTGCATCACAAAAGATAACTTGAAAGTAAACTGAACATCTTACACATGAGGGGGCAGAAATAATGAGATCCCAACTACTTACAGCTACAAAGAGATTGGTAGACGGACGAGGGCAATAAATATCTTTTGTAGGACAAAGCGGCTACGATATTTCCTTCAATAAGTTTCGGTATATGATCGTCGAAAAAGCGAAAAAAAAAAAGTATGATTTTCATAAATAATGTGTATCAGACACATACATAATATATAAAAATGTATGTACCTACCGTTTATAACACAACGATACAATATATAATTGAGATGTAAACGAATATTGTACTAATGTGTGTACGGCCTAATTATTTACTCATTCTTAATTATGTTATGTGAAGTGTTCATTAATTATACATATATCGTACGGGTAACATATAGTTTAAAATATAATGACGTTTTATTAATTCATGTATTATGCATGTTACACAATTGTTACATGTTTCGTTCCTTATTCATTAATATCATTTTGTTGCTTCACCACTAGTTTACGTCGTACTCTTAAACATTCAACTTGTTTCTATTTCGACTCTTCTATCGTTCCATTGCTGGAACGAGGGCTTTCTCACAGATTGAGAGGCTTAAGGTCGTAGGCTCCACACTGGCCAAATGCGAGTTGGCAGACTTCACACGCCTTAGAGATTTTTTAGAATTTATATCAACCTATTAATTTCATAAGTATAATTACATTTTTGTAATATCCAATACTAAAAAACGAAATTTTAAATCAAACAAATTGGATTGCTTCAAGCGGGAATCGAACACGCCTATTTTAACGTGAATCCTTCACCCCGGATGTATGGGCAGTTCTATATTACGGGGAATAACAAGGTTACATCACCCCAGTTCATAGTGTAGACATTTGTAAGGAATTTTTTAATATTTTTTTATTATTTTTTTTTATATTAAATCCTATGAGTCATAAAGGGTTTGATATAAAGAGATTACTAAGCGGTGATCAGTTACAAGTGAACGATCTGTTCACGGGTAAACGCAACCAGTTTCCAATAGGTTTGTAGGAATGGAATTACTAATGTCAATAAGCCCCGTATGCATTAGTTGTTAATGAGAACCAGTTTGTGTAATTCCCAATAAGATTTTACAGTCCTAAAAATATATCTATAAAACTATTAGTATATAATTAGTCCACTTAATGAAACTTGAGAATAAATAATTGAGTAAATTAATATCCTTACCTGAGAACTAGAATTTGTTTTCAAACATATGTACGTAAAAGTTGATATAACTATACATATGTATTCCAATAAGAAAATAAGCCAATAATATGACAGCAAAAATGAATATTTTTCTCGACTTTTGGACTCTGCTAATTAAATGTCATTATTGGTTTAATATAATTATATTCATATGTATTAGGAGTCGTACAGAATTACATTGGACTCCGCCCCTGTTTCCGTGGAGAAGCGGAATTTTTTGAAATTTCTTAACTGTCCAGCCGAATTTCTTTGCAATGAACAGTACAAAAAATGTTAAAACAAGCCCCGTTTTGAAGTCTGTTACATATATTACCATTATCAAAAATATTTCGTCTATAATTTTTTTTTCCTCGTTACTTTTATTATGGTTGTACATTAAACTAAAACTCTTTATACTGATCAACAATTTATATGTCCATGTGATTAAATTACTTTTCTTGAAAGTAAATCAAATAACCAATCAATCAGATCGCGTGATCAACCAGGTGCCCAATTCAATCGTACATCGGATATGGGCCGGTAAAGCTGGCGCCCACTTTAATTCGCGATCGGATGAATTTTGTTCGAAAAGGAACAACTCGCAAAAAAAACCTAAAATCACGTCTGTAATCCCCGAAGAGGTAGCCAGAAGAGTGTAGTACACTCCCATGTTTCAGCTGTTACGTTTAAGTCCCATGGAATAGGTGGTGAGCCTATTGCCATACACCGGGCACAGATCCAGACTTCGAGTCACTATTACAAATTTTAAATTAGAAAAATCCAATAGCACCCGACCCGGGATTCAAACCCAGGACCTCCCGATCGGGAGTCACGCTTGCAATCACCCTACCAACGAGACAGTCAACAACTCGCATGTCAGAATAAAAAATGGTAATAGGTTCAACCCATCATTATTCTCAACAGCCCGTTACCTTCCGCACCTAGACAAAATATGTATCTTCAATGGAACGTCAACCTATCTTCAATTATTCATTACAAACCGTTGCTACACCACCCAGCTTCTTTTAACTGTCAGGTTTTAATGGTCGCTTACAGCGTATGTACCTACTTACTTTCAGTAGGCAACCCTACACGACCCTTAGTCCCTCTAGAAGTTCATTAAGAAGATATTGTTTACGAGGAAACCGTCGCTTGAACCTTTTATAACCTTCTGGCAACAAAGTATTATAATCTTTAAGTACAGATAACAATCGAAACGGATTGGTATTGGTATTGGTAACGGAGTACGGAAAGTACCTACATAGAACTTTATGTATAATCACAAAAAATCAATCAATCACACAATACGCTATATAGTACACGGTTATGTACACAGCTATGTTTGCACTCAATCAGCGCGTCGGTTGATCAATCAATCCGTCAGCGCACAGCCGCCGCCCATTTTAACTCGCGGCTAAACGAGTTTGGCGGGAAATGAACGGGCGTCTGGTCGAGGCCGCGTGCTTATGTCTCTCTCCATACTAAAGTTATGTCTACATATATACTTCTTTGTTTTACATAATTGAATTATTATCTTAATGTAATTAAATTGAGGCGTCTTTTTGTTTTCGGCATTACGTATTGTTTGCAAGCAACGAGCGGTTGCAAGCGCGACTGTCGATCGGGAGGTCCTGGGTTCAAATCCCGGTTCGGGTCCTATTGGATTTTTCTAATTTAGAATTACTAGTAGTGACTCGGAGTCTGGATCAGTGCCCGGTGTATGGCAATTGGCTCACCACCTATTCCGTGGGACTTAAACGTAACTGGTGAAACGTGGGGGTGTAGTACACTCCTCTGCCTACCCCTTCGGGGATTACAGGCGTGA
>DWEE01002032.1:0-12157 GCA_018245755.1 Parelbella macleannani
CTCCCAGTTTATACTGCGATTTGCATTAATTTCACATTATAATTCAGATATTCTTTTGTATGACACTTGTCACAGAGCGGCCCGGCTACTCACGGTACAGTTACCTACGCGTTGACAAAAAACCATAAAAAAAACAAACATGACAGTTATCTACGAGAACAATTAAGCCTTCGGACGGTAGTCAGCTACCTTAAAAAACTGTAACGGTCACAATTTTTAACGACATGTTTTGAGATCAACCCTTTCAAGAAATACCGTTAGCGGTGAACAATGACGACAGCAGCCGATAGATTATGCAAAAAAGATTCAGACTCTTCCTTTTCACTGTATCAATTCCCATGCTCCTTATAAAGGACGCAACGGCTATCGATATTCACAAAGATGACACCTTGTTTGAATATTCACATCTTTCCCATGATTCCTTTCAATCGATCTAAAGGGTTGGCTAGGGCGCTGTCTATAGGCAAATTCGATTATCTCGTAGCATTCTCACGCACATCCCGGCGCTGAACAATAAATCTTTGCATACAATCCATAATAAAAAAAAACGCTATTAAAAAAGAACTATCTATGCGCGACCCCCAACCGAATATGCATAAGAAAGGGCCCGTACACACCCAAATTACACGCCAAGGTGACAAGTGTTGCTACTCATGTTGAACCCTAATTTTAAGAACTGAACTCCGAACAAATAAATCCTGTACTTTCTGCGCATTTGATACGGTTGCGATTTTTTTTCTGTACTCCGAACATACCTGTGACCCTCGGAGACGTGGGGACAGTTTATTTGCATTTTTTTTATTATTCCCATTCAAATAGTATCTTAACCCTATTCAATAATGTCAGGGGTTAGGTTGCACTTAATATTCAAAAAGGGCAGGTACATTTCTCTTAATATTCTCGCATAAATTATAGTCAGGTACATTTTGGCTTATTGTATGTACATCGCCAGGGGGCGACGAGCGAAACGGCGCAACGTTTCGTATTATGTTATGCAATTCTATTTTTTATTACATCACAACACGGCGCGTAATCGCGTCCATTAATCGTTGAACTTTGATTTTTAACCCGCGACGCAAGCGGATCCACGACATTTCACTTCCTGAATGGTTTAACCCGTTTCCTTTGTAAGAATTTATGCAAAAAAGTTCTACCCATCCTATTTTTTTATTCAATAAAATTTAGGGGCGATGCACATTATGCAAATGCGTGCATAAATTTGAAAACGTCGGTGGCGGACTGCTTTGCGAAACTCTGCTCTGTATCCGTCGCTTAAGGGCTAGTTTACATTTAGAATTAGTCGTTATTTTTATGCATTTTATAAGAAAGCATGCGATTTTTTCTTGTTTAGAAATACGGTTAGCGGTGTATTTTTTCTCAGGCGGTTGAAGAAAGAGTAACCGTTATGAGGTTTGCTTATAATTTTTATTATTGTGTAGTGACATATGAACCGGGCGTTCGGATTTGGATTTGAATATGTAATTACTTCCTTTACGGTTTTAGGAAACGTCGTCCGTTACTCGGAGTTGTTGCCGCGGGGCACCACGTACTGCTTCCAATGATTAAATATTACATTTTCCTTTATCGTGTTCTTCTGACCTTTTTACAATTGTTACGCTAAATTATTAGTGTTCGCTGACCTTCGAGGTTTTAACTTCAAAAATAGCTTCAACAGTGATCATAATTTGGTAACTTATTAAAATTTGATAAACAAGGGATCTCTGTCGCGACGTTATTGTCGCGACTTTTTGATCTAAGCCAGCTGTGTTTGCTTCTCTTAACAAATCATTATCTATAGTTGTTGGAATTTCATATTTTTATAAAAGGAACATTTTACCAGCACTCAAAACAGACTGTACGGTCATAAAACATTAAAATCATTAACAAACGTAGAAATAGGGCTATCTTCCTAATCAAATATTTACTTAAACGTCAAGATGAGCCGATATTGCGGAGCGAACGCCGACACACATTTACTGCATTTTTTCTAAACCTTATCTCGTTTACGACTTGTTTTTTAATATAAAAACCATTACTAATAACGTCGGTCGCTTGGCGAAACAACGAAAATATAAAATGACGAAATAAACAGTCCTCGGTCCGTTATTAAAAAACGAGCAATCGAGGGCGGTGCACTGATTGTTGTGGAAGGAGCGATCGCAAAAAACATTATTTTTTTCGACAAAAAATCGCTTTCGGTCCCTTCTCGCTCGCCCATTGTCTCCGTCCATTGTCTCGGCAATCTGAAATACTTTTATGCTTTCCGGATGACAATAATGTTTCGGCTTATTTTTCGATAACTATTATTCGGCGAATTTATTGTTTTTCACCACAGCGCCTATTGTTTTTGTCGAACGGTAGTCGATAGACATCGGCGTGCAGGACATTTAATAAGTAATTTGTACACGGATGTCGTCGTCTCACACCAATAAAATTAGCTTAATTATGTGTTCCGCTGTCATAAATGTAGCGTTTACTTAATTTGATATTAGGATAGATAAGTTTTACAGTAACAGCGTAATAACATACTACCGCTCGTAAAGGGCCATAGTTCTCATGTTAAAATTCCTAACGCAACTTTCACAAGGACGTACCTGCGTTCGATCGGCGATTATACATCCAAGGATACATACACTAGCTTTAAAACCTGCTATATTTGACGCTAATGTTTTGGAAATTGAAAAAATACTATGTATAGTAACATAATTTCACGCCTGTAATCCATGAAGTGGTAGGCAGAGGAGTGTAGTACCATCCCACTTTTCACCGGTTACGTTTAAGTCCCAAGGAATAGGTGATGAGCCTATTTCCATACACCGGCCACAGATCGAGACTCAGAGTTACTACTAGAAATTCTAAATTGGAAAATTCGAATTATTAGTACCCGGGATTTGAACCCAGGACCTGCCGATCGGCAGTCGCGCTTGCAACCACTCAACTAAGGAGGCAGTCAATAGTAAAGGAATCAATGACGAAGCCAATTTACTATGAATAGTAAATGATAATAATTATTGATTACATAAGAAACTGTCTATGAAGGCTAACATAGTTGATAATATAAAATTATCGATTAATATATAAATGGCAATGATATTAGCGGTACCCTCAAAACACCGTGTCTTAGTGCTAGGTAGTAAAATTAGCATGATCACCGGCCGATGATTTATCTGCGAATTATTCAAATATGCCATTGAATCTGCACGATGAGTTTTTGTTCAGGCGACATTAGCATCAGAATGAAATGCTGCGATCCGTTTATACAATTATTGGTTTATTGCCTTTTGCTGTTTGGCTGTGCGCTACTGGGGCAATTAGAAATATGTAAATTTATATTCAAAAGTTGTTTTAATGAAACCATTCGTTTTATAATGTTAGCTCTTTTCGTAAAGAGGCAACAAAGCTCTATCCTCAATTAGACAGCTGTAACTTAGTATACTAAGAATAGATGCAGGAATAGAGACACCTACGTTGTGAGGTTCCCAAGAAATGCCGTGTTCTGTGTAATCGTGTTGTATGAGGAGTTAATATTTTACTGTCTTCTTTAGTCTAACCACAAATGTTTTTGCAGTTTTCTTATTGCGTTATAGCGAAACCGTGTTATATACTGCCGTGTTGTAGGAGGGTTACCGCAACTTGCGATTCGTGTTATAGCGAAACCGTGTTCTAGTATGCCGTGTTATAGGGGGGTTACCTGTATTCCAATTGCTTGTGTCTCAATACACCTGGCAACATTACGATACATCTCACACAAAACATTCAGTTTATAACTATTTACATCAAATATCAAACAGAATTCAGATTGGATATAGATGATTTTTATAAAACTTCAAACAAGGTGATTTATAAATGGTAATTATTTGAATGGTTTCAATGCACCGCTTATTACGTTAGCGTTTTCAATTATTTTGAACAGGATTAAAGCTTTATTATCAGTTTTAAATATTTCAAATAGCTGTCCCTCAGAATGTAGCAAACGTAATTAGTGGGAAGAAGTATACGAAGGTTGCTCGTCGTAGGGCCGCTTCCAAGGTCTACCATCTCATGATAGGTGATATTTTGTGACAATTGCAAGCTGTATGTTCCAAGATTTACGTAATAATAATGTGAATCTGTCTACATCTCACAACTCCAAGATATTATGGGGTTAAAGCATCCACAACTAAACCTATAATGCGATTTCTAACATGCACTATTTCTAACCCAGGTCCCTTACAAGATAGGCAGAGAGCCTTATTTTTTTTTCATTATTATTTATTGGTGTGTTTTTTCGTATAAGACATTCTTTATCTAGTTTTTATTATACCAGTTATCTATTGATTTAGTGTCATACGTCATACTTTACGTGAGAATTTTTTAACGCCAAGACTTGTGCACACCTTTGGCACCAGGTGCCCTTCGCATGGTTAGAGTTACAACTGTATGCAAATTAACGCTATAAATAAACCCATTGGATTCCGTCAATAGTTCAAATCACCAAATCACTTGTTATTTATATGTTAATACTGTTACCCGGGGTTACTTGCGGATTTGGGGAGTATGCACACGGTATACATATACCTACATGTTTAAGTTTTAATATAGAATTTGGTAAAAAAGTTTTAAAATAAAATTTAATACGTATGTGTATCGAAACTTGTAAAATTAAAAAAGATTTATTTATTTATTCATGAACTCATGAATTCATGAATCATAGATTCAGGAACTCATTGAGGTTGTGATTGTAATTACTTTTTATTTAGATTGCTTTAATTAAAGAGTGTGTTATGCCAACACAGTTACTTACTATTTGTAGAGAAAGTACGGCAGGATAGCGGCCGGTGCTTTCTACTTACCCCGTAGAGAACCAGGCATGATGATATACTAATAATAATAAGAGCTTCAAAGTACCACATGTGCCGTCACCCCGTTGCATTTGTTCAGAACAACGGAGGAATTTGAGTTGATTTGTTATGCAGATTGCTCGACTTCCGGCCTATTGATTATATCGATGATTAACTGTCTTTTTATCCGTTTTGCACCGTACCGGGGCAGATGTCATCGGTGTTTGCTTAAGGGGAAAATATGATATCATAAAATCAATTTTGATTTAACATGGCAGCGGTAGATGGCGCTGTTGGTTACGAATACGTTTTATAAACTGATAAGTTTTAAAATTTCTTGATTGTTAAATTTTAATTGTTCGATTTGATGATCAAGTCCGATATTAAAATATATAAAATGATAAATTTTATGTAACAACAAACAATAATAATGTACAAAATGTCTATAGTTACCCCATTTGCTTGAATAAGGTATAGAAATGCTATGTACTACGTCGTTCTAAGCATTTATTAAGTACGGTACAAAATACATACAAGCATACATACATACACATCTTACAAAATATGTACATACAAGCAGTAAATACTTAATCATTGGCATGCACGCACGCCGCGCACTGTCGCTGGCTGCGCCCGCGCAACGCACTGCGCCACAATACGACGCATTTTTAATATATCTGCTACACCTCTCGTATTTGATAAGAACTTTAAATATAGTGTAATAGCCATAGGCTCACCACCTATTCCATTCGGGACGTGTGAACGTAGTTGGTGAAACGTGGAAGTGTACTACACTCTTCTGCCTACCCCTTCGAGGATTTCATATTTAGTTTGATTAGAAACACATTTGATTAACTTGAGGTAGTTTTTTGTTATATGCACCGCCAACATAGATTTTGATGTAGGCACACTACTTACTAATATAACCAAGTAATATTACATACGTGAGTTAAGCCGTTACATGTATGAACACGAGTACTTAATAAGTATTAAAAAACCGAGCGGTAACTGACACAAGTGCGTGAGACAGCAGAGGTGTTATTTTTGTCACATTGTCATTAGAAGACGGTTCCGGCCAAATTGCAGCGCGATGCCACCATGCATATTCAACGCTCTCATTGTCTAACCAAGTATTGTGTACCAACTGGCTACAACCAGCGCAAGCAGGCTCCTCTCGGCGCATACATGCACCTTCCTTCACTTTTCAAATGAAGGGGACAGGGAAGGCTGGGAGGTCAGGGTGGAATGGCGGTATGCGACAAAAGAACGTACATAAAGTGTCAAGTGAGACTCGTGAAAGAGTGAAGCCAGAAGTTAATCACTGTGCCTGACTATGTAAAATATATCAGTGCAACACACCTCATATACCTACATATTTTTGCTACAGTTGCTTTCTTTGGAAAGTTCAACTCGTACACTATATAATTATAAAGTTACATACTCTGTATTCTTTCTCTAACTTTTTTTATAAATTGGTGCTAATCGTACGCCTCACGACAAAAGTAAAACTGTTCTTCTTTCTTGCCCACATTCCGACTATTTAAAGATCGCTAAATATATGTACATATGCATCTGTTATATCTCAGTCATTTTTATACAGCTACTAAAATAAATACGATTAAAATTTAGAACTCGAGTGTAACAGTTTGTTGACATAAATCACGTGAACCAGTTTTGGAAAGTTACTGAAAGTTATCATCACCATTTATTATGAATTTTGGACACAAATCTATGCGACTCGTTTTCTATCCGAATGGAACAATTAAATTCGCGTGATACTGTTATCAAGACAATAATAATCTTTAATAACAAAAAAGTTTCCAATTAATTTTTAAGAACAATTTTAGAAACTCGTAAGACGAACGTGTTTACGTAACTGTTAATTATCGCATGCGATAAACCAATCGATAAATAACGAACGAAATAATGGATGATTGTATATTGTGAGCGAAATCACTCTCACCTCGTGCTTTCGCAAAATTTAATAATTCTGAATCTAGTGCTGGTCTGCTGCAGGAATTTTCTTACGTATTTTGATAATATAATTATTACATTATAATTACATATATAACTATTATGTAATACTAGGTCAGTGTGTAACTTAATGCTATTAAACGTACCTAAACTCTAGAGAGTGATGAATAAGCGCGGCAGGTTTCTCTACCAAGCAAGGGACATGGCGTGAATATGTAATAATAAAGTCTAATTATCGGATTCCTTTATACTATAATAGCATCATGGTTTTTTATACAACACACAGGACACACACCCTACAACAAACTTAATTTTACACTTGTATTCCTACCTTGATTATGTTTCTGACATATTGCGTGCTTTTATTGTATCTATAATGACTTGAAAAAGAGTATTTGGATTTATCAAAATTAAATTAAATAAATAATTTATTAAAGTAATTGAACGAAAATTAAATTAAATAAGTAATTTAAAATTTGGGAATTATTACAACTATCTGGTTCCCAACACTAGTGTTGCCGACCTCTGACTCCTCAGAACGGCGCGCGCGCGACCCGTTTGCGATTTCTTCACGATTTATGTCCGATACTGGTTTTTGGCGATGTTCAACTAAATTCAATAAAACACCACTTTCTACACGATTAATAAAATAGAAAGAAGAATATACGTGATTAAAAGTTATGTTCACTTCAGATTGCTTTTCATTAATATGAATATGATTTTTCGTAAAATTAACATCCTTTCAACGGTGTATTAATAACTCATAATTAATGTTTCGGCAATCGTCGTCCCGCTATTTAAATAATAAACTACATTAGAACATAAACAATTTTATGAAAGGTGACATGATGTGAGAAAACAGTAGAGAAACCTATGGCAATGTGTCTGTGGATGACATCAAAAATATTTCAAATTGAGGCAAGCGTGGGCGACAATTGATTTATAGAGTCAGATTTCGGTGCCACGGGGTTTTCCATAAGAGAACCAAGATCAAAGGATTTTATCAATTATGTACATTATCTTCTTTATCTCTACATTCTCAGTTTATGTCTCCACTACTATCTTTTAAAATAAACTTCAGCATATATACTCGTATTTAAATAATTCACAATCCTTTACAACTTATTTTGCAGTTTAATTTAATTGAAGGTATAACATATAGAAGGTAGATATCCCCAATATTTTCAGCCGAACCATCCTATTAAGACCTTGTTTTTTACTGCGGGATATTTGAAAAACCTTGGAATAGTAGAAAGTTCTAGAACATAAAGCGATATGTATTAAAAGGACCATAAATAGGCACATTAAAAAATCGCAGTAATTTCTGGTACGTTCCCGCGATCCTTCAGACAGAGAGCACGACGGTGCCAATCGCGCGATAACAATTATCACGTCTAGAGATAATTGCGTATCGTCCATTAGTCGTCAATCAGAGCTAAGAGCCCATAATTATAAGACACGTGCTCCCCATAAAAATAACAGCGCGAAGAAAATGCAATTCATATATATAATAAAATTGCTAAGTTGGTTTTTCTGAAGTTATGTTATGGTACGTGGCTATAGGAGAACCATCGATCAAGTTCGTAACGAATAAGTCGCTACAATTAAGGACTAAACTATAAAAAGGCTCACCACCTAATCCATGGCACATGAACGTAATTTGTGAAACGTGGAAGTGTACTATACTCCTCTGTCTATTTATTCGGGGAGTTACAGACGTGATGTTACCTTTTTTTAAATTAAGAAAATTATCTGGGCTATGGAAAAAGGTACTTTGTAAAGATAGGAAGATATAAGCAGACTAAGTCGGGGATCGTTCAATAGCAAAACGAATACTTATTGTGGACGAAAATCCCATTAAAAATTTATAGCCAATAACAGTTTGATATCATAGAGAATTACCAACACTCGCAGATTGGAACAAAATTTGAATTAAAATTCAGCGATCATAAAAGTATCACACAACTTTATGGACTTTTTAGTTTTTAGCGCCTCATTAGTATTTTACACGTTTTTTATCAAATTTTTCTGACAACCGTTGCTGGATGCCTATGTTTTTTCCGTCAAGAATGTAATAAGTAGGTACCTTAATTGTTTACTCGACACCCAACAATGTACTTATAGCAACACTTAAGTTCTTATTCAGTAGCGAACATTATCCTGTCACATGGACACCGCATTCCCGAGACAACGACACAAACATAAAGTAACGTGTACGTCTATAGTAGCTCGGTGTGTCTGCAGTTAAAAATGGAACAACGGCTTATCCATAAACGTTTGCAGACAGATAAAACAAAAAGTCGTAAATAACACATCCCTTATATCGAAATTCAGTCAGTCTTTTGTCCTCCATACGTCGATCACCGTCAGGTTGCCCAACTTTACCATGTACGGCTCTCGGTTGGCAGCACTGACGTCACGCATTGTCGAAGGATAAGGTGAGGTCATTCACTCGTGTTGATTGATGGCCGCTACGTGTCCGAACGTGTCATAGTTTCCTCGTTGGCACGTTGCACGACGGCACCGCAGCGATTGTTCTGATGAGCTGATTGCTAAGTATGCAGACACTTGCATTATGTCGCAATCAGCGTTAACTTGTGACATTTTCCTTATCAACTAATAAGTCGAAATTCCTCTTTTGAAAGACTTAGATTTCTGTAGTTTTATGGTTGTGAGTTAACGACAATCCAAGGTGATGATGAATCATGTTTTAGTAGTCGTAGTTTAGGAGTAGTCAGCTTAGGAGTAGTCTGAGGAGTGTAGTATACTCCCACGTTTCACCAGTTATGTTTACATTCCACCATGGAACATGTGGTGAGTCTATTGCCATACAGCGGACATAGGTCCTGATCCGGAAATGGAACCCATGACCTTACGATCAGCAGTGGCGCTTACAACCACTCGACCAACGAATCCAACAATTATTTCGTTTTCTTTATTTTATACATAATTTTACAGTTCTGAGCTTAAAACTTGCTATTAAAAACAGATTTATAATCCACATAATACTTCCACCAATTCTGCTTTGAATAACTTTACAAGGGCCGAACAAATACCTACTAGTAGGTAAGTACCCAATTCTGTATAGTATTTATAAACATGTAATTTGTATATATTATATGACATAGCGTTATAGCGATGGTCGCAGAAGATTTTATTATAAATGTATTTTTACGAATTCTATTATTCCCAATAGAAAATTATATAAACAGACACATCATAAGGCATTGCAACGCTTATTCAAAATGTTATTCTAAAGCACTCAACATTTTTCTCAATTGTAATTTTTTAGTTGCACTTTATTTTTTGATATAAATAGCTAATCCGGCTGGAACATGTATAAGGTTAATTTAAAAAATTAAGAATGTTACAGTAGCAAAGCATAGAGCAAAGTTACAGGAAGTTTAATTTTTGTGTGGATTAAAAACAAAGATCGTAATCACCGTCAGTCTTATAGAGATGTGTACATACGAAGTTAGAACGTTTCTCGTGGCCTTCAGTTATAAACAAAAGTTTACTTCGCAGCGATTTCTAGAAACACGAAAGTGGATGCCACTTCGCACAAGTGGTATAAAAACTGGTTGGCGCTGGGCGTGACGGTGTTTTTGCCTTCGGGAAATGTCTTCGTGACTTTTCCAACACAATTAGCGAGTGGCGAACGAGCGCGCAAAAACGTTTGGCCTATTACTGATATTGTTTTACAACTTGGGTGTGGTCTTGTCGACCGTTAAGTAACGAAATCGCTCTGTGTTAAGAAACTGTTGAGGAAAAACAGCTGAACAGACAATTATAGGTCCCGTAGAGATTATATCCAGATGCTAGTAATATCATATAGGGCGCAAATGTGTCAGGAGCAAAATTCTCAAGTTTATCTATTTAAAAATTTAAAAGACAGTCGCATGAAAGTGTACTCAAAATGTGTGAAGTACGGGACTATTTTGTTACTCTGAGTACCCTTTCTTATCGTGATATTCCCTTCTTATATTAACATAATTAAATGTTTAAATAATTCTTATGTTTTTAATTCCACATTCATTGAAAATAAAAGGAATTCTTTGGTAATCATTTTATTCCTCACTAAACCCACCGTCGTACGATCGTATTTAAAGTAAAAAAGCTATCTGTCTAATTATAAATAATTATGATAAATGGCTAAACACTTGCGTGAACATAATAATTATCTATCAATGCCAACACATAAAACATCTGTGCGAATCTAGGAAAACAAAACAAAGAAGACACGAAAAATCGTTACAAACAGAGTCTGCAGTATTCGCTACTGATAAAACTCTTATATTTCTTAGAATTAATGAATAGGCGTCTTGGCTTTCGACCAAACACAGTTTTAGAGGTTATGTGATCAACAATCCTAGCTGTGAATGAAATACTATTTATTTATTTGTAATTTATTAACTTTCTTTAATTAAAATGGTGGAAGCCAATATATACGGCGTACGATTATGCAATTGCTGGCCCTTACGCCTACATTTCTCGTGCAAGGGAATAAGGTATACCTATCACTGCGTTAACTTAGCTCTGTACAATTATTGCGTCAAGTCCCTTACGATGTACGCTGAGAGCATTGAGGGCCAAATATCTATATATTTTATAGATCTGATCATCTTTTCGTACATACATCACTGTTTTCATTCAGCCACGGGAGTCTTATGACATTTAATAATACGTGTAGCAGCAATATTCCCTGCGCAATGTGAATACAGTCCAAAGTTAAAATGGATGAAAGTATTGCTTGGTGTTAATTTATTTATAAAGTGAAGATTTGTATCTGTTTGCTGGTGATAATTGTCCATATTGATCACCGCGCGACACTCTCAATAACGCAGCGAGGATACTTAATTGCGCTCATTAACTCAGGAGACATTGTCGCCGCTCGTTAGTTATAGTCATTTTCGGATATATTGAGACGTGAATGGATCTTGAAATATTTCAGCTGCTTGTTATTAGGGCGGTATGCCTTACTTTTTTAGTTTGAATGTGGCTGTTTCACAAATAATATAGTGGGTATATTAATAGTCGTAATAGGCTCACCACTTTCACAATGCATATTGTAGTATCTAATAACTGGTGAAACGTGGGAGTGCACTACACCGCTCTGCCTACCTGTTCGGGAATGACAGGCATTACGTATATTACGTATCTTTTTTTATTGTCGTTGATACCATGAAAACGATAAAGCACTTCCATGGAACATATATGGTGTTATTGATAATAGTAGCTGTTTATTAACAACTGTTATTATAGTAAATAAATATACTATGTATGTACATTTGTACATGTATGTCTTTAGCGTACTACATCATATTATATTTCAATCATTATCTACTATGATATATTCGCTCGGA
>DWEE01002033.1:0-12157 GCA_018245755.1 Parelbella macleannani
TAAACTCTAAACTTCATTGTTAATAGGTATACTTATGTCTATATATTTTTCTATACTGTACATACATATTTTAAAAATATCAGATTTTTCGAACAGTATCAGATTTTATTTCAAAGGAAAATAATGTTTTGAATACGTAGGTATTTCAATTGAATGTGGTAAAAGTATTGCGTATATCGAATATTTGCTATATGGTACCACTATCTGAATGCGTTCCTCATGTGTCACGGATGCTTCGAAGTGTGTTCAACAAAAAATATTGCACAGAGTCTGTTCTATTTTTGAGTGCATTTCGCGCTATTTTGGCGTTCCCTGCGCAGGCATTATGTCAATGACCCCGATTCGCGGCGTTGTTCACGTAGTTTTCGGCAACTTTTGGGGTGATTATTCTAAAATAAGTTGTGAAATAGGTACTTGTGGCTTCTACATATCGAACTTCATAAATGTGACGATGAACAGAGATCTGTTGTCATGAACTTGTAAATACCTGTAATTTTTACATTTTTGTAATAAGTAATGTAAGACAGTACATAATATTGCTATAAAAGTATGACTCGGTAATAAATGACCCCAACATGTATATAAAAATAGCAATAGAGAATAATCAAATAACAAACATAACCAGGCGGTACGCTCTATCTAAGGAAGTATTATTTTTAAGTTTCTTTTTTTTTGTCTATCGTAAATGTTAAGAGTGCATATTAATTCGATTTTTATGGTAATTATCGACGCAAACTAAGAATACATATTCCGTTCCGATGACACGGCGCGAAGTTTAATGTTAGCATACAAAAGACCCGTACGTACTTCCAACTTTTAATATGCCGAATTCGACTTTAATCTACGGCTCTAGCGTTATACTCGTGTGCGTGTAAACGAGCGCGAGCGTACGACGTGTGCGCACTCACTTACACAGCCACGAGCGCCCTCCTCGGCGCTGCAATTCGTTGGCGCAACGCCCCGCGCTCCCGCCCGCACGCAATTGCACTGCACTCTAGCGCGCTGCGTGCGTAAAAAGCGCACGCAGGAGGTGCGGGGTGCGGCGGCGGAGAGGACCGCGAGCGCTCGCCTGCAAGCAGCAGTCACGGCCAGACGCTCGCAAGAGCACACCGCCCCCACAGGGCGTATTCACCACTGGCTCTTTCGCGAAATAACCCCCGATCGTGCTACTCACTACGTGCTGTGCTAATGCGAATATCCTCTTGCAATTTTCAACGACATAGCTGGCGCTCATCGAACTTGGATCTTTAAATTATAATAAGGGTAAGTGAATTCCTATTTTCATTTTTTTTCCTTTTAATGTTTTAGACCTCGTAGACGTGCTACGGCTACGAATACGTATTTTATCTAGTTCCGGTTAATTCAATTCATCATCGTTGTCTAGTATTGTAATTTTAACTCTGTAGTGTAGAAAATAAGACGAAGTTTCAAGGACGTTTAGAAAAATTCAGTAATACAGTTTTACATGACAAGAGGGTCGGCGGCGTAGCAGCGGCTTTCATCGGTCCCCTAAGTTCGATTTACCTGCCGAATAAAAGGTAAAAAGTCAATTTAACAGTGAGGAAGGGCTACGAAGCGATATATGTAAATGGGGAAGGGCAGTGCAGTCGAGCAGTCGCCGCGAGGCAAGGTGTACGTTCGCAGTAGTTCTCTCGCGGTTTGCCTGCACACTACTTACACGCAAGGTTATGTGCTCTCGAATTTTCAATTGCCTTGCGATACTCCGGTTGTGATAAGCTACGCTATGTACCCTGCTTCGACATATGCTGATATTGAGCCAGGTATTTGTTAATAAATAGCGTCGGATAAAATTCTTTTATCATTGATAATTTATATTTAATATTTTCGCTAAATTATTCGACAAAAATAAATATAGTTATTTTCTATATTATAATAATGAACGTAGTTTTTTAGAAAAGTTGTGATATTTTAGTAGAATTTTATCGAGTAACTTTCTTAGTTCTTTAGCGCACACACTATTTTCCAATGTTTACTGAAGTAAACATTAATGTACCTAACAGTTATTTTATTATAATACCACATATTTAATGAATTGTAGCAGCTACCATTTACTTAACGATTAGAAATACACGATGTATGTACGCGTATAAGTGACTATATCTTAGCTTTCATGTTCTACTTGTTCAAAAACGTAACAAAAAATGTATGTAAAATTCCAGTTAGAACCAATAGCCAGCTAACTGTTATTTATTACTTGTCTACAGGTATACATCTACGAAAAATGGGAAGTAGTGAAGGTCAACAGACGTTCTGTCTGAAATGGAACCACCACAAAACAAACCTGGTGGAGATCCTGGAGGCACTTATCAAAGTGGAAACCTACGTCGATTGCACCTTGGTGGTCGACGACCAGGTCACATTTAAGGCACATCGAGTTGTGCTTGCAGCGAATTCTCCATATTTTCAATCTATTCTAGCCGATGTGCCTATGGATCATTGCAGCATCCTTTTTCCGGGTGTGAAGGATTTTGAAATGCGCGCCCTTCTTGAGTACATGTACACAGGTGAAGTGAACGTAACTCAAGCGCATATACCGCGAATTATGAAAGTAGCTGAACAGTTAGAAGTTAAAGGGCTTTTTGATATGACTGAACTACGACGAAGGCCAGGAGGCAGTGAACGCACTCCGGCTGCTTCGCCGCCGCGTGTGGTGCCCGCCGCGCCATCTAGCGTCTCCCCGCCTGCACAAGCCTGTCGTTGGCCGCCGCCGCCAACCGCGCCTGTCTTATCTGCCGCTTACGACTCAGCGGATATGAATCCATTAAAACGTAAAAAACTTTCTAGTATGTTGGCTACCCGTGATACACCAATTTTAAGAAACGTACTTGCTCAAGCTACTCCCGTTGATTCTTCTCAGCCCATGTCTCTCGTCTGTCATCCGATAAGTCAGCATGCTCCTCCGCGATTACATTCGAACGGGTCAGCTCATGAACCAGATAGACCCTCAAGCCCACAAAGACCTTTCGAGTATCGCCCACGCAGATTATCGTCACGAGCTTCTTCTCCACATTACAACCGTTCTGATCGATCAGAAGACGCCCACTCTCCATATACGGAGCGGTCGTTTGAAGAGGAAAATCAACGTTCTTTCCACCCGTCACCTCCACCACCTAATTTTCAACAGGACGTGAGAGCTGGTCTTGCGCCATATGTACCACCTCAACAAAAACCAGAATGGAAGCGATACAAGCAATATACAAGATCCGATATTATGTCTGCTATAGAATGCGTCCGAAATGGTATGAGTGCATTGCAGGCCTCTCGTAAATACGGTGTTCCATCTCGTACTTTGTATGACAAAGTTAAAAAGTTAGGTATAACAACAAGTCGCCCAATGAGTCGTGGAGTGAAAAGGGAGTCAAATGGTGCTGCCTTTCCGTACGGGTTGAGTGGAACCGGGGGAAACGAAGATGGTCCACCATCTACTCCTTTGATTGACCCTTCTTTCTTACAACAAGCATTAGAAGGCGCAACGAGGGACGGCGGCCGAGAAGCTTTGCACGCAATGGCTTTAGCTGCTGCAGCTCATGCCGCTCTCACACCGCGAACGCCGCCCCGTTCGGCACCACAGTCACCGCGCTCCCCCCTACCAGATGACGACCACGTTGAAGATCTCTCTGTGTCTCGACGCCGCGATCCTGACCCCCCTTCTGGTGTCATCGTTCCGCCACGTAATTTTGCACTAGATTGCAGCAGCGAAAGGGATTGAGCATGGAACAATCACGAGCGAATACTTGAAAAGACTGACTTAGGCGTACAAAGTTAGGATAGACACTTATTGGTAGGTTACTGATAGGACGCGCCGCGCGCGCACTCCACGCTGACCGGGCGCTCCGGCCGGGCGATTGCAATGGGCCCCGCGGCCACTTATACATATTCTACCTCTTTTTTTCTTTATTTATTTCGAACGCCAACAAAGCCCGACGACGAAATAAAATTTCCGTAAGAAGGTATGGCGGTGTCCTTTTGTGATTTTATCTTTGTTTTTCCTCTGTAGTTATTTTACGTTTTATAACATTTACGTCTCTGTTAATGTAATAGCAAGTAGGTTAGCTTTAATTAGCATGTAATGTCTTAGTTAGAGCGGTAACCGTGTAGGCCGCCAGTGGTCAAGATGGCAGCGCCAGCCACTGCCGCGCCCGGTGGGTCCGCCTAGACGAGTTATTGTGCAATTTGTTGTCCGCGACTGTGATGTTTATAGACTGAAACGCCGCCATTACCTCACGCTCGCTACAGATTAACTCTAGTCCATAACACAGCGCGACGTTTCCTTTTCGAAGCTTTCAGGGCATGTCGCACAGACCGATGCCTCCGTTCAGTCATCGAGGCGATCTGCGAAGGGAGCGCGCAACGTGTGTTGCTCACGTTCACTTAGAATAGCGACGTATAACCTACCTACATTAGTAAATCCTTGTGTTATTATTTAAATTAATATAATTGTTTGCGTTTTGCCATAATTGTTCATTGTTGATATCTAGTTGTACACACTCTCTTCATTGTATTAATGTTTTGCACCAGCACGGCGTTCTTATTAGGTATAGAAGGTTTCCTACACCTTAGAAACTATAGATGCTCAACTATCTGTTTGCGAACAACAGAAGCATGTCGTCGCGTTTCATTAAATACGTAATAAATATAAGTTTATTCGAGGGTTAACTATTATGTATCTATTATTAATTGTATTTCAATTATTAAGTATCATTATGTAAGCTTTTAGTAACGAATGTCTAAATGACCATACTTACATAGTTATATAACATAGGTATCTATTTATTTTCATGAGAATTTTTATATCCCTTCTAAAATGTTAACAGCATATAAATGGAAATATAAATTTATGTTAATTATATCATATTGTTTAAGTTAACTATAGCATAAACATTACTATGATTACTTTTTTTTGGTAATTCATTGAAAGACTGATTTGTTACTATAGTCTAGTTTGAAAATGCCATAGATACGATGTAGAGTTTCGATAGATGTTTGAAGTTAAGTTAAACACGTATTGAGTGTGTAGAGTTGTTACACTATGAGAGTGTCACTGTGTTGTGCCTTTGTTTGTTAAACGTATTTTAGGACATTCCAGTAGTTACACATTGTGCTCTGTTGTAATTAACGGCCGAATAACGGCCAAGTCACAGTTTTTAACTCTGTGTGCTTAATAACTTACTTACATAAATAAATATAGTTTAAATTGTTATGGACATCCAAGGAGCGAAGTGCAACTTGGTCCAATCATACTAACGTACCTCATTACTTTGTTGCTAAATCAGATGTTATATAAACCCTATTATTACTATTATTATTAATAAAACACCTATGTTGTGCCTATAATTTTACATTAAGTATGACGTTATACACTAGAGATCATCATTTTAGTTGTTAAGACTAGACGTCTCACATACTAAACGTATATGCTATATATACATGTAGCGTAAATTAAATTGTGTTTGTTTATCTTGTACCTACATAATATGATAGTAAGAACTCTATATTTACAGATAATATAATGTTATAAATACAAAATTAAATGTTAAATGTCATCAAACGTCTTTTAACTCCCCTTACCTCGTTATAATAATAATCACTGCGAGAACGTAATTACATAAATTGCTGAGCAGTCTATACATTTTTTGTCAATGACTTTTATCTCGAACATTTTTGTGACATGGAATTTAAATATTCTGCCAAGACATACTTAAATAAAGCTAAAGTTTGTATGAAGATCCATATTTTTACCTTCAAAATCCATCTATGAAATTGAAAGATGATATTGGAAATTGCTTATTAAAAAATATAATAATTAGGTAAGGAAACGGTCTGCTAATATTATAAAAATTGAAATCGTTATTGATCTATGTATTACTCAAATCCAATTGTAACTAATTATAGGGCTTTTACAAGGACCGGTATTGTTGGATCAGTTAGGACTGATAACTACTACTTAATTGTGAAGTGTCAGAAAAAAATATACACATATATCCTAATAGAATATGTTTAACATGATATTGAGAAAGTTATAATACAGACAGTATTATAATCGTATTGGCCAATTGGTCAAATTTTCATTTAATTTGCAGAAGGTACAGTAATAAGAAAATACACAAGAAACGAGAGAATTTTCAGTTAGTTTGCAGACAGTGCGTTTTTCAATTACCGAAAGGATATAAAACTCTAATATGTTTTTATTTCTAATAATCTGCAAAAGCCACTCTATAATGACTAAAGTAAACATTAGTAAAAAAATTTTTACGCTTACTATACTTTTACATAGTGTTTCTGCCTGCACACATTTAGATGGGTTAGAAAATACTATTCATTTTGATTTTTTTTTATCCATATTATTATTATTATTTTATTTCTATTTTATTATTTTTGTCTATACACCTACCTATAAATTTATTTTGCAATACATTTTACCTTACGATTCTGTGTGCTAAATCATTTCAAATTCAAAAAACGTAACAATTTTTTAAAATCTGAAATGATTTTTCCATTTTCAGTGTTCTCTAAAAGCTTAACAGGATTTTTGGTAGGTAGGTACAATGCATACAAACGCTCTCTCATGTGTTATTATTCTATGCAACAAATATTTTATAAAAGCCATCAAATCACATATTTTAATTAAATTAAAAAGCCAAAAGGTTTCGTTTAACTAAACAGTCAAATACGCATTCTTATCTTTTGCTACGAACGAGAAAATACATGTAACATTTTGCTTTTTCTATCTTGTAACTCGTGCGCCTACGAAATTAAAATTAAAGTATTTAGAATTCATGAATATATTTAGAATATTTAAAAAATGATGAATTATAATTCCCTTGTGGGTTATTATATTTATTGAAGTGAATTTAGAGCATTTCCTACGTTTTATTTCATAACCAATCTTAGATCCTAAAATATAAAATATTATCATTCTATTTTGTTTTGACGGCTATGTCCAGCAGTGGACAGAGATAGGCCGATGATCTGGCGATGATGATGCTTTTGTTTTAGTTTCGAAGCATTCTGACGAGTAGAATGAATTAGTCTACCAACTTCTCAATAGATGGCGTTAAATATTTATAAATGTAATTCTCTAGTGCCATCTTTCGGTACTATAATGCAACTCATATAAATAATTCGGAAGATTTCATTAAATATACCCACTTTTAATTCCGTGATGTTTTATAAAATGTATTTCTAAATTATCGTACATTACAGATCATGGCAAAAAATTGTGTAACATGGCACTAATTTGACGTTTATTTGCAATTCAACATATGAATGGACGAAAACTGACGTAATATCGCACCACTGCTGTTCTGCTTTGTGATTGGTTTGGTTTGATAACGTCATAAATGTCAAAATACCATTGAAACTATTGAAACCTCGTCTAAGTCAAGAACGTAAACAAGAAATTTGTTTATGATGATTAATATAGTAACTGATGTAATACTTTACTCAAATTGTGATTTGGAAAATTTATGACTTTAAAAATCGAAATATTTGTGTAAAATTAATCAGTCATGGAACCTGAAGAACCGTTTATAAACAATGATGTTTTTAATGTGCACGACATTGCTGAAATTGAAGGTACGTTTTATTACTTTTATTACTCATTGTTAACTTACGGATGATTCATAAGATAATGTTATTATCTCTTATGCGTAGATTTCCTCAGCGGCTGCGATGGCGACTTTATGAAGAAACTCGAAGAGGAACTATCCTATGTTGAAAGCGATTCTGGGCTCCTGAGTGTCGATACAAAGTCAAATTCAGATATTTTATCATCTCCCCAAGTATCTCCGTACTACAACACCAGCGGAAATCCATTAGTATCTCAATACACACAGAACAGAAAAATTCCACCTCAGAATGTACAGATAAAAAGCAGTCCAGTAAGAACTGTATATGGAAGGGAGGAAAATTACAATCTACATCAAAACAATGAAAATTCTCAACTCCCAGATGTTACTCAACATAGACAAACTAGGTTTCCGGTGCAGGCGCCTATGATAGTCCAACAAGTTGTGTCAAGTCCCCTCTATGTGAATGTAGGGTCTGGCAAACTGAAACAAATGCCTAATGGAAGTGCATCGATTATACAATTAGATGGAGTAACAAACATCAATCAGCAAAGTAAAGGACAACATGCAAGTCAACCATTATTGCTAACCAATAATGCTAAGAATGTGACACCACTCATTTTGAAAACTACAGATACAAATTTCTCTCCAGTTATTTTGCAATCAAATATTATTAATTCCGAAACACAAACACTAATGTACACTACAGCACCTGTGCAAGGCAAGTATATTTTGTTATGTATAAGAATAAAAAATATGTGAAAATCATCAACATTATTTTACTCAGTTGGAAAAATTAAACCAACTCACATTCATCACATTAACACAACTCAACTGTTTAGAAATTTCTTTATTGTACTCATCTAGGTAAGTATACTAAGAATCATCATCATCAGCCTATCTCAGTCCACTGCTGGATATAGGCCTCCCTCAATGAGCGCTATCTGTTCTGGAGTGGAGACTGCGGCTTGGCAAACATAGTGTAGGACATCCTCCGACCTGGTGGGGTGACCATTTGCGATAGGCTGCAGGCAGATGCTGGAAGCAAAAAGCCGAGGACGGTGTGATGGCGCTCATACTAAGCATAGACATCTCAATTTGTAAATCTTTCAAATCTCTACTCAATAACTATTAAATATATTTGCATATTAATTTTGGAATTTGCAAATGTATATGCAAAAATTTTGTTAATATCTGATATTTAAATGGTTGTTTTTGAAATATATTTTAGGTGCAACACAAGGAATTATAACCAATACAAAAGCTGGAATAGACAATAGGCCTATTCACACATTCTTCACAGGGAATAGTGGACCCACTCTCCTGACAACCAGCATACCTGTTGTGCTAGATGGGGATAAGTTTACTCTCAGCCATGCTACAAATGGTCCACCCAAAGTAAAGGAAGTAAAACGTAGTGCCCATAATGCAATTGAAAGACGCTATAGAACAAGTATAAATGATAGGATTGTGGAATTGAAAAATATGCTTGTTGGAGAAGAAGCCAAGGTATCTATCACCAACACTGATAGTCTATGTGTTAGGTGTTTGTCTGCAAATCATTTTTATTTCCACTGCTGGGCTTGATCTTTCCTAAATTGTGAGACCTGGAGTATATTCAAACAAACTGCTTCCTTATAGAATCTCTTGGATACCCTTATAGAATGGATGTTTACATTAAGTGCTATAAAGTTGTTTCAAAGTGTAGTATTGCATGATTGCTGGTCGAAAAGTCCTGGGTTCGAGTCTGGGTTGGATACTCCCAGCTTTTTCTAAATTGAAAGTCTTAGTAGTGGCTCACAGTCTGGAATCAGTGTGGTCTTTGTAAGGCAACATACTTATTCACTATTCCATAGTGGGACATAAATGTAACTAGTGAAACATAGGAGTTACTATATTAAGTTTTATCAATTGTTATGTTACATGTACATATTCTAAATATAAATATACATCATTTGTTTCAGCTTAATAAGTCGGCAATATTACGAAAAACTATTGATTATATCAAGTACCTACAGAATCAGAATACTAGATTAAAACAAGAAAATATGGCTCTTAAGTTAGCATGCCAGAAATCAGGTGTCAAGGAGGTGTTTGAAGGAACGTACACTCCACCGCACAGTGATATTTCATCACCTTATCACTCACCTCATACTATGGATAGTGATGTACCTTCTTCACCAGAATATAAGGTAATTTCACTTTCTAAACTTTATTGTCATAAATGTTATTCACTTACTCTTCAATTATGACTTGTTTAGTTTATATGCACATATGTATACAGCCAAAATATCAATTTTTTTCTATACAGTTTATTTTCGTTAATGGTCTAAGAAAACCATATTTAGTATTAGATCTATTTTCTTAGACCTAGAAATGAAATAGAGCTTTCAATGAAGTACAATGTTATATTTGGTTTAAAAATTATTTTAGCTACTTGTCACTGGTATAATTTGATATACATATCTTAATAGTTTGTTGTGCTAACTTTCAAAAAAAAATAAATATACTCTTATAAATTGAACAGGTTCCTTTGTTTTGGCTTACAATTCATAAAATAAGATTTTCATTGTGTTAGATTCAATTATCATTTTGTACATATTTCTATTGTTGATATATGTAAAATAATTAGAAGATTAGTTTGTGTAACATGCTTAGGCTCCAACCAAGCTTAACTAATACAAATACATGCAAATTCAACCTATGGATTGTGTAATTTTGTCCAGGTGTTGCTTTAGAATTAATGTTAATTTTTTTTATTATGCTGTTACATATGCTAAATGTTTTTAACACAGGTAGAGGAAAAATATTCCAAGGTTGTTATGGGCATGGGGGACCATTCTCGGCTTGCTCTGTGTGCCTTCATGGTAGGGATGTTAGCGTTCAATCCATTCAGTGCCTTTTTCGGAAACTTCCTGCCAGACTCATCACCTGTTGATTTCTCAGCAAGACTAGATCAAAGAAGAATTTTATCTGATGATAACTTTCGTAAGTCCCAAATATATTAAAAATTACTGTATATTTCTTTTGCAATTTGTGTTAGTTTTAAAGAGGAATGTATGAAAGGGATGTCTGAATCTAGTCAAACTATTTAAAAGAAATGAGGGTGTTTTTCTGTTAATATTGAATAATCATCATAGCCAAAAGTTATCTATAAGTTTAATGATTAGGATTGTAACTGAAGTCTTATTAATTATTTATATAATTAATTTTTTTTGTACTGCAAAATTATGTAGACTGGTGGCAATAACATTAGAAACAAAAATTTTATTTTTAAAGACCTTGAGTTGTATTCCTCATAATTAAATCATAATCATTATCTTTTGTTAATTCCAGATCACAGTATTTCTTGGAGTACATGGATATTTCAAACACTTCTTATATATTTGGTGAATGTCATAGTATTAGGAGGCTGCCTTGTAAAATTATTAGTGTACGGCGATTCTGTACCAAAGTCACAATCTAAAGAGGCTGGAGAATTCTATAAGCATAAGTGTCAGGCTGAAAATTATTTGAAAAAGGTTATGCATTACATTTACTTTATTTTTCTAAAACGAGGGTTTTGAGTAACAAAATTAAAGTTAGTTGGTTTATTTAAACAATATTTTAGTTCACCTAGTATAGAAATAGAACAATCACATCTGTACATGATTGTGTTATATGTCTGCCCAAAGAATACTTATACAACTATACAGCAACAATTTACATTGCTTGAAGTGGACAATTAGATTAACATTAACATTTGGATCCAATAATGGTGTAATAACTTAATCCTGATATTCAAATCACTTTACAGAATGACTTGACAAATGCGAGACTAGAGCTGCATAATGCTCTTGCTGTATGTGGAAAAAAGGTCCAGGCCAGTTCAGGACGGGTGAAGTACTCTGCACTCGCTTCAGCTGTTCTGAGACAGGTTTTGCACAGACTGCCCTTTGGAAGATTTCTGGCTAGACGCGCTGGAGATCTTTGGACTGATAGGTGATTGTTAAGGATAATATATTAAGAGAATTGTTATTAAATTATCGGTATAAATTATGAAAGAAAGTGATAGTAGTTGAACTGACATATTATATAATTATGTATATGGGCTAGAAATGGATACATTTAAAATACTTTTTATTTAAACACTTGAGTCTACTTTAAACCAGAAATCTTCATGTTTCTTACTTTGGACATTGTGCTGTTAAAATTAAAAGCTCCCACTGATGCCATACCCAAATATATGTATATCCTATATGTCCAATCAATATTATCTAGTGCACTGCTGAACATATGCTGTAATTTTTTTCTCTATTCTTGTATTTTTGTTCCGTTTTAGTCCTGCTAGAAGAGCTTCGCAGCATTGGGCAGAGGAGGTATCTGGCGCATCTCATCGTTTGGCGCAACTGGAGATTCTGTCCAGCCAAAGTGGTCGCAGTGAGCGGGTGCTTCTAGCTCTGCAAGCAGTCAACATGGCGGAAGTCACTGGCAACAAGAAGTTATTGGCGGAAACTTACGTCACAGCTGCGCTTGTGTTCAAAGATAATGTGCCGAAATTTGGAAATTGGCTCTGTGGGTAAGTTAAT
>DWEE01002034.1:0-12151 GCA_018245755.1 Parelbella macleannani
ATTACGGTAATACCAAAATTACGATTGAATTTGGTTTGTTACGGTTTTGTGTTACTATATTTGGTCTCGTATTACCATAGATAAGATCAGTGATCCCATTACGGTGCCTCAGATAAAAATAGCAGGACAAACAGGCAAACTGTACTGAAGCTAACAAAGAGGTATATCGTAGGCGTACGGCAGATGTTTACATTGGACGGGCAAAGCGGCCCGCTAAGAATGGGCCGCATTAGTCCAACAATGGGATCCGGACATAATAGTTCTTTATTCCACCGAATCTTATTATAACTGACGCGTACACGAGTCGAGTATAGGCATTTTAAATATCGAACACAATGATGATGTCCGAATTTTAAAATTATGTGGCACGTTTTGCGGCGTGCCGTAAGTGGTTTTTGTACCTCAAACAAATGACATTATTTCAGTGTTTTATTACTATTTAAATAAATTAATTCTACTTTTACTTTTTAATCCAATTTTAAATTAAGTTTTAGAGTTCAAAGTTTAGCAATCTAGAAAAAAAACCAAAATCGCGAAAACTGCTATCTTTGAAAACTTGAATATGTTTTCAGTTTGCGTTAAACATGTTTTCTTTTTTCCTGTTGATATATTTTTTCAGATAACATGTTCAGGTTTTTCTAATTAATGGCATTTTTCAAACGTGTCAGTATAGAGTACTTATGTACATATTACTCTTTATAGTGTTGACGTAATACCTACTAATAATAATGTGTACCTAAATACTAAAACAAAAACATAGGATAAGTAAAATAACTTGCAATTCACTAGACGCGAAGCACTAAAACGAGGCAACTTACATAAACATTATATAAATGTCAACAGATAAGAAAGTACATCGAAACGTATATTCACAGCGCTGGATTGTATATACATAAGTACAACGTTATACAGCGTACTAACAGTGTTGCCATACCATTTCTAACAATGGCGCGTAAAATAATCTCGTAAGCAGATCGGAAACGGCGAAACAAATTTAGCACCCACAATGGGCCCCGAGTTGTCTGTTTGTCGCCGATTTCGATCTACACCCTCGCTATCGAGATGTGAGATGTTTATTTGCGTTAATGTTCACATGAGCTTACTGTTGATATTAATAAATCTCCAATGCTATATGTACCTATATGTTTTTCTCAATAATCTACAGTATGTGTCAAGGAAAAGAAAATATGCTGCTGTATACAAAAAAAAATTATACGCTTATTTGTATCTCTGTGATACCCGTGAAGATCATGATTTAGGAACGTATGTTTATACAACGCGTTATAGAAGTAACGCCATAAAACACAATGTTAACTATAAATTTTCATGCTTTCTCAAATTATCACCTACGTTCTTAAAAGTAACTAAACGTCCATATACACTAGGTATTGTTACTAAATAACAGTAACAACATCGAAATGTAATAAATTCTGAAGATTCACAACAAAGACACAATTTGGACGCCATAAACACGTGTTCGAAAAAACCAACGGACCGGATGAAAAACGTCGCTCCTGTCTATGATTGCACAATAATATCTATGAGCATTTCTTTATTGCGCTATAAAATAAGATTGATATTTGTATGGCATAATTTTTTACAGTTTGACATGCGATCATATTCTAATGGTACGAAATAGCATTAAATGGCGCGAAAAGAAAAAAAGATGGCGATTGCATTGTGTAGCGAATTTCTAAAATAAACACCTTTTGAGTGGGCGGGCGAGCGTGTATTTATAAATAGGTTTTGTTATCGGAACAATGTTTTTTTTTGTCCGTGCAACCGTGCTATGACATCAAAGCTGACGCGTGTCAAGCACAAATTTTAAACGCTTCGCAAATGCTATTCAAGGATTTTCGACGTATTAGTAATTTTATTTCGTATCAATTAATGACACATTCTTTTTCATTACTGTTAATTTCATAACATTAATTACATTGTAACTACTTTTTTTAATTTGTTCAATAAATTAATAGGCACATTAAGTATATACATTAAACTTTTAACTTCTACTTGAAGCAATTTCTCGACCTTTTGGCCTGACGCAGACATTTCCGGAATAAAGAAATGTCAGTATTCCATAAAATGAAAAAGGTCAAACTTAAACAATGACACCATACAATTTTAATAAATCGAAAGCTTACGAAAATATTTTGCTTAAATACATCTCTATTTAGTGGTCGCTAATAAAGTGACTAATCATGTTAAATCTTTTCATAATTCAACTATTGAACATTGTTTTTCAGAAGAGTTAAGGCCATAGCCTAGCACGCTAAATAAATGGGAATTGATACAACAGACGCCTTACAAGAAATTCTAAATGATTAAGGCATGTAAGTATTTCGGCAGAGCCAAAACAGAATTGTGGAAATCAGAGGTGCTTGCTAAGATTCAAACCCCAGGCCCTAGGACGGTAGGGTTAAAACGAAAACCACAAGGTTTGTGTAATAGATAATTAAAAATTATTTTTATCCTGTCGCCTCCGTAAGTTTATAAAGAAAATAACAATTATATAGTCTGACAGAACAGCTTTTTAAATGTTGATATTTAAAAAAAACATTCTAAACAAAACGTATCAAGATAATTACGCAAGACCCAAAAAATGTTAAAATGCAAAATGCCAAACAAAATTTTCCTCTACACAGTGCTGTTAACAGGACGCTCATTGGCAAATTATATTATTATTGTATCGTTACAAATAGTCGGGACGGGAAAGGCGCGCCATTAGGCAGTGGGCACAGCGCCGTATCGGGTGATCGCGGCACCATCGCGGACGTAAACCACGCTGCGGGTGACGACGCGGGTGATACCCGTACGAAGTGCGGCGCTAACGACGCCTGCTACTACTTTCCTAATAGTATTACTAACGATGTATGCTACTGCGTTACTGACTTAACTAATGATTTCTGCTACTATGTTACTAATGGCATCTAATAACTGCGACTGTGTAACTACAAATCTTTATTCATTTAAATTGAACGTAATAGGTACTTATGTTTTTGTTGTATATTTGGGATTTATTCTGTCATATTTCTGCGTCACGAATGTGGAAAGAGGTAGATGATGTGCTTCGCAAATGTTTTTATGTCACTAAGCGACTATGAATTTTACGTAAATCAATAAAATATCTTTTGATATCTCATACATATACACTCACCCGATCCCAAATGAGGTACCTATATAGGTACTCATGATAACATTTCCAAATACATATTTATAAAGGTATACATATTTACAGTTACACCAACACTCGTGTAATTACGTAATAAATATTTGTCCTGAATAAAAATTGAAACTGAGGCAGAGATCGTCTCCCCAAAACCGAGTCGATTTCAATATCAATAACGACTTTTACGATATTCGACGACACTAAAACCGTTTCACGTCGTCGCAGCAACGTTACCTCGAGCGAAAGGAGCTCACGAAGAAAACCTAACTACGTCGAACTATCCTAAAGAATTACGCAAGCTAAGCCGACATGTAGTTTCATCCATAGGATTATATTTAAAAAAATAATTCTAATATCCCAACAACAGCTGTAACCTTTGACGATATCTGTACAGAAAAAGGAAAACATACAGAAAACTCTCAACAATAAGATCTGAACAGAACAAAGCGCGTCGTGAACTGGGTCAGAGGCAGCCGGGGTGTCGGACAGCCGTGTCGCGGTGTCTTGTCAGCGCGCGACACAATGCGCGTCAGCACACGACACGTCACTTATCTGATCGGCCTTTCGTAGCCCATCTTTAGTAGCGGGGTTAAACGGTGCTTGAGCATCGAAACGCGATCGCCTAGTCGACTACAATAACAGTAATGTCACGGGACAATTAACACACCCTCATCTCATCATGAACTTGGCAACTGTGTTGTATTACGAATCATACTGTTGATAAATAATTTCTAACACTTACGTATTTAGGTAAATTTACACGTACGTGGTGAACTCGCGTCAGTACTACAAATGTTTGTTCTGAATGGGATACGAAATCATAATCACAAACTAATAAACAGTTAAAGCTAAGCAGGAATAAAATTCCCAACTCAATTTAGTGCATACAACAGAACTATCGATAAATCGGTAGGGGTGTCGCGGTTTCGCGATGTCGCAGTGTCACTGTGACATGTGTGCGCGACATGTCATTTGATCTGTTGTTCGTAACGCGCCCTCAGTATAAGTATCGAGGTCATAGTATACAACTCTTTAAGAGAAAATTTTAACTGCGATTTAACCGAAATACTATTTGATTTGTATGCATAAGTACTATTAGCCTGACTGATTCATTAATATTCTTACAGCTTGTTAGTTCCTTTTATGCCGCAAGTACCAGTAAGGATTTTGAGTAATTTCCCTTTTTAGGGGGATAAAATAGGAGATGAAAGTTTCTATGAATAAAGTTAGAAATGTAATAATTTGTATATAACCTTTGAGCCTTTTTTGGCTTTTTATTACATAGGTCATCATTAACCCTCTTATCTTCCATGGTTGGAGACGGGTCTCTACATAAATAAGGCCATAGTCACCAAGCTGTCAAAGCGCGGATACCCGACTTCTTCACAGTGATCAATGATTTGATAAAATGATGATAATATTTTCAACACAACTAATACGACATATCGAGCCAAACGACGTTGATTATTGACATCCATAGACAACCATAGACAGCTATTCTCTCAAACAGCAACACTGGCTATAATTCTAACTATGTAAGTGGTGTAATCTATGATTTTGATTAAAATGTAAGTAATAAAATTAAGAGAAAGGGTGTTAAATATGTTCAATAATCTATATTGCTTCGATAGAGCACGATTGATGACGACGTGGCTGAGGGCAGAACCGCACTTGGCGTTTATTCCTAAATAATTTAAAAGTATACCGGCTTAAATCACGTAGGTATACTTTTTTGGGTTAACTTGACTATTTTTTTAAATGTAGAAACAGGCTTGCGTTTGGCTGCTATCTAACCTGATGGAAAGCGAGATGTAGCCTAGGAAGGAACACGCTCACGTAGAAAATGCCTGTTTTTGACTTGTGTAAGGTACTTCTTCGCTTGTATGCCCAGTACATGAAAAAATATTTAAATTAATTATTAATTTAAAATTTAAAGAGTTTGCCAAATATGACAGAATTGGTGAATCGTGGGCCTGTTTTACACACCTCTATCTGTTGTGGGAAATAGAGTTGTTATGATATGTGCCCATAAGCCATTGAAGATCACAGCGAGGTCACGGCAAAGACTAACACCGGGTCTTCTCCGGCGCAGCTCATGAAGAACCTCGAATTGATCGGATAGAGAGAACGAGATAAGAGATCTGACAATCACTTGATTTTATTCACTATATTGGTGGCAGTGATGAAGTAATCAAATATTTTAAAGTGACTGACATCATGAATTTGTAAGAGCATGTTTTTTTATTATTATGATGCAATATCACTCTTGTACTCACACAAAAGTTAGGCAGGGGAGTGCTTTTTAATTAAAATGTTTATCTTTAGTCAAAATATTTTTTTATTACTTTTACAAGTCCCAGCCGCACAGCTAGGTGAGAAAGTCACTTTAGTGTAAACCCACCTTAATAACATAAAGGCGTAGTCACAACAAAATAAATTTAGATCTTCGTTACATGAAAGTGTATCCGCGTCTTTACACTTGGTGTTGTATGAACAAGATAAGGGCTATCGGGATCGCATGAAATGGACGGGATATTTAAGATATCGTTTCCGTATTTGTAAATTCCATTACGTAGTTAGGCTTATTTAACCCTTAAAAATCGGTGACACTATATCTGATGAAGAATTGTCATTATTTGATTCGGCATTTAAAGTGGTAACTGCGATAAAGGAAACTGGAAAAAAATTGCATATTTTTACATAAAAGGAATAGCAAATGACACCTGGAATGGATATCGATTATGATTATTTTTAATTGAAGAATATTCGTCGATTAACGTAGAATGACTTTTTGGACTATCACGAATGTATGTTTGGATTATAAATTCGTATTCTTCAGTAAATTGATAATTAATACTTCAATTGTTCCATTGAATTCACTGATTTTATTAATTCATTAATGAAAATATTTAATTTCCAAACGAAATTTTTTGTACTGGCCAATAACTGTCAATTAAAAAGTAAATTTTAAAATTTACCGTTGCATAATTTTTTATTATTAACATTTTATTTAATTTTTTAACAACTATTTACTAAAGTGCAAATTAAGTTACATTTTTCAAAAATATAGCTTCCCAAACTAAAGCTGATAAATGAATAAACGTTCTTTAATAACATAAAATAAACAATACAAAACCCCGCTACTTTCGATACCGAACCGATAGATTAAAATCATTCCCTTGTTTGATTTTACATTGCAAACCCTATTCAAAAGACTCGAACCTCGGTCCCATCGTCGTGATAGCTGTAATGACATCGTAAAGTTCCTCAGATTGCGAGAGAGAGACGGAAATATTTTACAGGGTTGCCCCTGTCAAGCCAATTAAATCTAAATATTTTTATATTGAATACGTTTACATAACTAGGTATATTGGTATCTAGCAAACAGATTTTTTATAATACTTTAATACATCAGTAATAATCTTCAATTATATAACATAACATAGTCAAACACTATGAATTTAAAATTAGATTTAATTTTTCGAAAATCAAATATCCTAAGTAGTAAAAAATAATTGGCAAATAATGTACAAATAGAAACATAATAATTTACTTAGGTAATGGTTCAAAACTGGCAACCCTGAGAGGCAGGGAACGCGGAAGAATTAGCAACACTAACAGCGAAGTAAATCACCTGGGCCTAGCCTCTCAGATAAAATTTAAAGTAGGCTTAAATCTCGAATGTATGGGAACGCCATTCGTTAGTGATAACTGATTTACGGCGAAATCTCCCAAGTTTATCGTTATTATGACGTAAGGAGGTATCTCTATATGGCAATATTAAAAATAAAATGGCACAGGCAATATTACATAATTATACTGTGATCATTTATCAACGTGATTAAAACATACCTAATCTCAAAATGTTGTTAAGAATTACATAAATATCAGAGTTAAATTTCAGGGTAGCCATTGTTTCGCGCGTTTTCCACTGTCTTTGTAAACGTAGAAACACAAGGAAAGGGCTAAAGAGCTGAAAACTAAACTAATGGACTGATTGTTAAATATTATACTTAGGTCTTCCAATTCGGGTGCCACCGAGTTCGTATACTGAAGTATTTGATCGTTCTACCCCCGTTCTTAACATCGCGAGGGAGTGTATATATTCTGCAAGCCTGCGGCGTGTTTGTGATGGATGAGCACATCAGCGCCCAGAGCATTGACTGATGACTCCGCTTCAAAGTGAACCTTTGAGATTTTTGGTTGTATCAGAAATACTGACGATTAAAGTCGCTTTATCACAATAGGCTAACTCCGCATCAGTTTTAAAACAAATAGCCGAAAAATTTGACAAAAAAATTATATCTACAGACAGAACCTGCAAATATACATACATCGGAGTATAGGTGTGTTATAAAAAAACAGATTAAAATAAAACAAAACATTCATGTATATTGTTAAGCTCGAACACAATATTCTGTGCTTAAATAGCCGTTAAGCGTAGAGATTCTATATCGAACAGTTCCTATATACATACACGTTTGACATAGAACCTAAAGACCGTTAAAATTTATAAATTCAAATTACGGTCGATTTGCTACCACCGCGGACCACTACTTCTTTTATTATATATTAGGCAATTTTTTTTCCATGATTCCCTCTGATAAGAAGACCTTAGGCCTGACAAAACCCTATTTACCCTTGACTTGAAGAATCTTAGATTACATTTGGAAGACTACTAACGGATTTTAACCTAGAATTTTCATGAAAAATTCATGACATCTACAGATATTGACTAAAGGTGATTTTGAGGCGACTATGATGACTTCAGTTCGAGTACTTAGTATATTGGGAAATATCAAACAAAAATTACTTAAGCACAGAACTAAGGACCTTACTTAAAACACTCAATTACCGGAAAAAATCTGTTATCCGTTTGCTGATAAGTACCACTATCTATATAAAAAATTCACAGTTTTTATGGTTTATCTTCGAAACTATTATATGTATTGTATATAACCTTGCATTGTCCTTCATCAACACAGGACAATATTGACAATGTATGTAAATAAAACTAATATGTGAACACTAGAAAATGTTTTTCCAAGCAAATATAACACAAACTAAGTAAACATGTATGAATACATATCTTGTCTAATTGTTACATGTTTAACATATTTAGGTACGTAAATAGTGTACAACATGGGATGTTTCATTTAGATAATAGAAAAGTTTTAACGTTAAGTTTTTGATAAATTTACTTATAATATATTTTAGGACCCCTAATATCTGCTATCTCGCACGTGATAAGCGTGGCAGTGTGTATAAAGCACTAATCTTTATTATTTTGAGAACACATGTTCAATAGTGTAACGGTAAAAGGGTTGATGATGATGATATATAATATGTAGTATCATGGGACAGCTTCCAAAGCTTTGACCCCAAACTGGGCAGAATATTATGATACCCAAATAGCTGATAAACTATAAATGTAAATTTATAAATATACATATGCTGATAGGAAATTTGGTATCGAACCTATCACCCCCACCGCAGCAGTTACAATAAATAAACCACAACCAACATACCAGTCAAAATGTATTATTTTCATATTATACTTAAATTTTAATATAAGTGAACACGAATTGGGCAAACGTAAACCAAAATACGAATGATTAATATTAACCGAGATATTTTCACCTCTTAAAAGGCCGTTATATTTTTCCTAACGTCCGATACGCGGCCGATAATATCGATCATCTCTTAAACAACGGTTCAAACAACTTCAACGATCAGATCCGTGCACTCTGCCACTTGGCGTGTGATCGCGCACTTGACACGCGCTCTCATCTTCCGCCCGCTATTGTCTGTTCGCCGAGCTCGCTATTGTCTACTCGCCGATCGCTGCTGATAAGCCGCTGACTCCGCAAACAAGCTACGTAGCCCGTGACACGCTTGACAAGAATATCAGTCAAACATTACAGCGTGCTACGCTGATGTGAATCATCCTTACGTTTTTAATAAAGCAATTTTATTTGTTAACAAGAATCAGACCAAAATTTAGGCTTACTTTGGTGATGTGAATCGTCCTTACGTTCGTAACGCAGTAGTGGGTCTGATAATAAGAATATCAGTCAAATAATAAGATGTGCTACGATGATGTGCATCATCCTTATGTTCTTAAAGAAACAACGATTATAAAAAAATATTAGTGAAAAATTGCAATGTGTTACGCCCATGTGAATCGTCCTTAATATGTTTTAATAAAACAACTACTTTTATCCTGTTTGTAAATGAAGTATGTATGTAAAACTTTTTGAGCTCGATTGCACTTGTCGAATTCAGAACAGGTCGTTTTCGGACACTTGATAATATGGGACTAAAAACAATTTTAATTCAAAATATTTTATTTTAATCTGTATTTCATTTCTCGATATTTGACTATTTGGATTGTATTTTGACTGGGCATTCATCGTAAGTTTTATTAGAAGTGTCTTTGTGCGTTTCACGGTGCCATCCATACTCATATTTTAAAATTAGCTTCCTTACATTCGTCTATACTAATATTATAAACAGGTAATGTTTGTGAGTTTGTATGTAAGAGGTAATATTCACGACTATTTTTTTAACCGATTTTAAAAATTCTATCACCAGCAGACTGCCACCTAACCACTGAGTGACATAGGCTATATTTTATTTAAAAAAACAATAGGGATTCCTAATAAAGCTCCAGTAATTTAACCCAAAGTGTAAATATAAGGCTCATCATCATCATCACCCTACTCTCGTCCAAAGCTGGAGATAGGCCTCTCCAATAGCACGTCACTGAGCTCGATCGTTAGCTCGTCGCATCCAACCGCTACCAGCCACTTTACGTATGTTTTCATTCCACTTAACTGGAATGCGTTCTATGCTACGTTTTCCAAGGCATGGTTTCCACACCAGAACGCGAAAAAAATCAAAATTACAAATAGTCCTCTTAATATCGCATTTAAAATGCTCATCTTTATTGAAATCTGTCATCTACCCTTTTCTGATACCGCGTGTAACATTGTCCGCGATCAACCCCCAGTTCAGGGGTGCGTGTGCCCTTCCGCGGCCGATGTTCCGCCGGTCAGGGCGCTTTGTTATTTAAATACGGTTTCACCACATGGAATAATTAACGGTAACTTTTAGCAGGTTCGTTTTATTTGGATTTTCTTTTGTCTTCTGTCTGGAATTCATACTGACATATGTATGCTTAATGTTCCAACACTTTTTCTATCACGTTCAATGATTCTCTATCAGGTTTATTCATGAAGACAATTGTTGATTTTCTGACAACTAGAAATGCTACTTTTTTATTATATGTAATGCTAGTAGCGTTTAGCGGTGATTCCGTCCTTTAGTGTGCGCAGATGCCTTTTTAATAGGTAGCATGGATTACCTAGGAAAAGCCTATTCACCTTTGCTTTGAAGAGTCCTAGGTCACGTGTCCGGAAATATAGTAGGAGTTAATTATATTTCCTTAAGCCCAACATACATATACATATATGTTCACGTCAGTTCCCTTACATGATAGGCAGAGAACAACATACATACATATGTATGCATGTATAGTTAAGTATTTCGGAAAGGTATACAGTTTCGGAAAGGTGACAGTTATATATTTATACATAAATATATCGCAATGTAAACTTTAACAAATTCACATAGTACCTATCTAGGATAGGTACACGTAACGGGAGGCCGGCCTCCGAGCTATGAACTGACGTTGAACGTAGGGTTGTCATACTGAAACATGAAGATATCGTGCCAAATAGAGAGCAATTGAGAAAATTTTACATGACATCAAAACAAAAGAAAATCAATTTTTAGTTTTTGTAATGTATAATTCTTTCCGTTTGTATGTATTCCGTAATGTATAAACCTTTCCGTTTTTTGTTGGTCTCTTTTCAATTATCAATCGTACTCCCTACGTTTAATTCAATCGTAAAAGTCATACCGCGCATAAAACAAACATCAACGAATCCAGTGGACGCCGCAAATTACGCACAATGTTTACACGGCGACTGCGAATGGAATGGACAAAAAAGAATACTTAAAACCGGTTTCGTTTCCCGCCAAAAGCCGTCGCTTTTCCCAACCCTAATTCAGTGGTGACATAAAGCGCGCCAACAGCGTATATGCAGTGAAAAAATTCCAGTTCAAAAAGGCCCTGCTACGGGATCGCCGACAGACCAAAAGCATTGTTTATACTGTGATATATGTACTGCGTATATGCTAACCATAGAGTTTTTCCACAGACTATAAAGGGCTTTTGTTTTCTTTTAAACAGCCAGCACATTGTGACCTATGTAGCTTGTCTATGCCCGCCGCTGTGGAATGAAACGTATATTACTCTTCATATCAAATTGTTTGTGAGTATTGTACATTTATTTTAAGATAATGACATCTGTCTGTTAGCTTTTAATTTATCTGAAATCCAACAATATATACCTAATCCAAGTATAAATCCAAATACGTTTCATTAGCTAATACTTAACTTAAATTAAAAAAGAATTCCCGAAATCATAAACAATCCCATAATAATTACAAGACCATCGATAAAATAATCTGTGATAATCTGCCCGTCTGATCAAACGTTGATCAAAAACGATCTATGGGGGACGGGACAATAGCCGGCGTGTACTACGTGGGATCGAACCCGCGCCGGCGGCGACGCGTGCCGTAACCCGACACCCACTTAATTGTTGCACCCTCATTACTGGCTGTTGGTAAAAACTGTACTTTTTTATTAAATGATTCTGTTCTCGGGTGACGTCAAATTCAATTGACATATTGGATTATAATAGAATCATTAAAACCACAAGTATTGTATAAAAAAACTAATAAAATCATATTGGCTTAATGTAGAGAGCTTAAACCGAATAAATTTTTTTAGAAAAAAATTCTTACAGTGATGGGATGTATTGCTATTATTATTTGGAATAATATCTATAAATCCTCAGGTTGAAAAGCATTAAAAACGAGCGAAATTGATTCAGAATAAAAGATAAAAAC